>JAXQQM020076890.1:0-149355 GCA_034641835.2 Pinus albicaulis
GAGGAATAATTTCATAGTTCAACTTAATAGTTCATTATATAATCATGTGATCATCACCAATGATATATCTTAAAAAGCAACTGAAAAGCCATGTGTACAAAATCGATGTATACTCTAGAGAGTGGTTCTCATATCACTATGTAAATTGTTGTGTTCAATGGCCGTGAAATATTAATATAATAAACCACCCCGCAGCGCTTCGACTATAAACAATAATTTTTTTTTCACAAGAGAAAAAACGTTGTTTTGAATATATTATATGAAGTAAAACAGTCCATGAAGTCATTACATTTTCACATCTGAAGATTGGAACCCAAATATCCATCCATAAAAGTGGAAGTCCCACCCCAGACAGTGATAGAAAAATACCCCATGTCACATACAGGGACTTGATATAAAACCCAGTAACGGTCCACATGGAGATTATCGACAAATCTGAGAAAGCATCCAAATATGCCCGAGGCATCTATAAGAAAGTGAAATAGCGGTATGTAGAATAGTAAAACAACAGATAGAGTACCGACGTCCATTGTTCCAAATACAAATTAAAGTACCCAAAATCCTTGAACAGAGAAAAACGCTAATCATGTGAGGAGTGTGATATGTCCAAAATATAAAAAGACCATCAGACCATATCAATAAACTAGCATCGCTAGTTTTGAAGGCAGAGTGATAAACATTAATCATTTTTTTTCACAAGAGAAAAAACGTTGTTTTGAATATATTATATGAAGTAAAACGGTCCATGAAGTCATTACATTTTCACATCTGAAGATTGGAACCCAAATATCCATCCAGAAAAGTGGAAGTCCCACCCCAGACAATGATAGAAAAATACCCATGTCACATACAGGGGCTTGATATAAAACCCGATAACCCGGTCTGTTGTGGCCAGCAACAACCCCCTTCTTATTTAGTATTAGTGATAATACTAAATAAGAGGGGACCCTTAGTCAAAAAATCTAAAAATCAATTAGTACTTGTATTCTTTGTTCAATAAAACTTAATATCATAAACTTAGGAAAATACCTCTAGAAAAATCTAAAAAGCTTAAGTTTTATGATAAGATAGAATAAAATCATTTCTTAAAGGAATATCACATCGCAAAAAAAAAAAGTAATGGATATCTCATTACAAGCATAATTCTAAAATTGCGATATTGCGATGCGAAACTATGCATGAAAAATATTCATCGCATCGCATGTCTCAAATATCACTTATGCTAAAAACCTCAAAATCACCGATATGCGATGGCACATATCTCAAATCGCATGTCGCAAAAATATGTTAACGGATGATTGTCACATGTTCCGCTTCAGCGATATTGCAGTATTGTGATATTGCGATGTGCGATATTGCGATATTGCGATATTGCGGTATTGTGATATTGCGATGTGCGATACCGTGATCTACGATATTGCGAAGAAAATCACATATTTCCTTATCGCAGGTCCTTAAGGCTCGTTGTACGAAGAAGCTTTCTCCATAAATCGAGATCCCGTTATGCGCTTTAATGTTAATCAATGAATTGGTCGTCAATCATTAATGAAATTTGGTTTTGTTGTGATCGAAGAGCCGGTTCACGTAAGGTGGTATATTTTATATGTCTTTAGCATTTAAAAATTTCCCGTCACCTTTTTTCTTATCATTATTCTCACTTAATTCGTAAACTACAGGAGCGAAGAATAGAGAACTATACAAATCAATATTCAAAGTATAAAGGGAAAGAAAGACAAGGCTCTGAGTTCTGAAGAGAAAGAAATGACTCCCTTGTATACAGACACCGCTTGTAACAAAGACGCGGGTATTACTACTTGGGAGGGCATGTATAATCTACTTGAGGAAGATAACCCCAGAGTAATGGAGGTTACAGCCACTGCAGGCTCACATGGGTCATCTGAAGCGTCTATTACAGAGCTAGCCTGCTCATTTTTGCACTGGATAGCAGCAAGGCCTAAAATACTTCCATACAGGGACATGGTTAAATGAGTACTGGACAACACGGATATTACAAACAGACAGTTTAAGACTAAGGGTCAAGAACTCATTGGTTCATTTACTCCACAGGATTTGAGACTCATTTATTATTTTCCAGAGCCACAGGCGACTTATAACAAACAGTTCATGGAGAAGTTTGCCAAAGAAAATGAAAACCCGGTAGAATGCACCAAGGATTGGTCAAGAAGAGACAAACCACTAAAAAAGGATAAACACGGTATGTATAGTACTGGTTCTCTCACTTCTCCGTATTGTTTTGCTACTGCTATGCTCTGTAGGCTTTTTGGAAAGCCAGACATTAATAAATTTTCATCTAAATGGCTACCATTATTGAATGTTGTTTTTAATGCTACTATTTTGGATTGGGCTAAGATATTATCTAACAACTTAGCCACTGATATTTTGAATTATCGGTCCAAAAGAACTGTTTCTCAGAGAATTTATCCCCCTTTTTACTTATCTGCTTATGTAATGGATTCAATCTATTATGTTTCTAAGTTTCCTTTAATGGGTTGGAAATGGACAACTCAAGATCCCCTACCCATTCATGTTTATCACAAAGAATTGTGGGATTCAAAGTTCATTCCCTATTTTTCCAAGATTTTCCATGGAATCATGTTGCCCCTGTACAAAATGTTATATGATAAAGATGCTCCAAGTTTTTCTCGTGAAGCAGAGGTAGACATACTTCCTGTTGCTAGATGGTTTGGAGAAGAATTTTTTACATATGTTAGGGTATTTGGAAGTTTTTCTCCCCCATGTTTTACCTTTGTATGTCCCTGACAAACTCATGGCACGAGAAATTGCTTATCAAACCTGCGGAGAAGGAGGTTTGACTAAAGATTTGAAGGACAAAAAGAAGGCTATCTGGCCACAATTTCCTGTGGCCTGTGGGGCCTTTTCATTATTTGATATTGGTCATGCATTCAAAGAAGTAAACAATATTACACATTTACATTTGTTCAAATTTCCAAGAAAACCATTCGACCCCTATGATATTGTTAAAAATTTCACTACTGCAATCAAAATAAGAGTATTTTCTAAAGAAGATGATCTTTTTGATGACATGTTCCAAGAAAAAAGCACACTTAGAGGGGTTCTACATTCCACTCAAATACGGTTTCCTCCAGCAGAATTTCAAGAATCCAAGATATACAGAGAAAGGAGGTTGACTACTATTCCTTTGGATAAATTACGTTTGGAACCCGTAAGGGAACCAACTCCCAGTATCAATATCAGTGGAAGTTCAGGTACAGATAGGTCTAAGTCTAAGTTCGGGAAAGAAACCTCTGAACACTCTAAGAGGTCTAACAATGATCATGATAAAAGTGAAGGGTCAATAAGGGATACTACCCAATCAAAAGAGCTTTCACAGCAACAAGTTTCAACCTCTCCACAGTTAAATCTTCCCCCTCTCATTATACAGAAACCATCAGTCAGAACTGAGTTAGACAAGGAATGGGAGACATTCAATGATTTGATTAATATTGAAGGACAGAACACACAGACACCTGTGAGTAATATACAGACAACAAAAAATATAGTCACAGGAATAACTAGCAATGTCTCGGAAACAGAACATATTCCCATTACCCCATCCTCTGAACTCATGCTCAAAATAGAGGAAATTCCTCCTCTTGATGTATTCTATAGTCCACAACACAAGGCAGTGGTAAGAAGACAAAGAAAGAAAATAAAATTGGAAAATGTGCTCTCTCATGATGCAGAACAATTAGATGTCTTATGGCAAGATCCTACTATTGATCCAACTAAAAATCTCACCAAATTATCTCAGATCACAGGAGCATATGCCTCTACAGCCATTGGTAAAGCATCTGAGGTACGGAAATTATTGAATGAAAAAGAAGATCAAGTACAGGTTCTGCAACAACAACTGCAACAAGCCAATCCCAACAATGAAGCATAGAAACAACTTGAAAAATTACAGCAAGACTTCCAAAAAATGCAAATAGGATATCAGAATAGCTTGGCTGAAAAAGAGAAACAGCTACAGGATGTGCAAGAGATGCACAAAGATGATCCCAAGCTTACAGAATTTATCACAGAGTCGATTTCTTTAAATGACCAACTACTACAGCAACAAGAAATATTATGCCAAAGAATATTACAATGGAACTCTTATTGTGAATAAAGTGATAAAATCACTAATCATGTCGTAGACTTACGACATGATTATGATTTAATTGATAAAATAGTTACTGACTATTTAGCTTGGAAAGAAACAGAGGAGGGGAAAAGAGCAGGTGCACCAATAATCAATGACAATCACAAATTAATGCTCTTTAATAATTGGGATGCAAAAATCAAGAAAGCAGAGCAAGCAGCGGAAGAAGTAGCCACAGCAGCAAGCAACATTATTGATTTCATAAATGAAAATTTGCACGAGGAAAATCTAATCTCTGAAACTACTCCAGGATACCTACCGAAAGCACAGAAAATACAAACAGACTGGAGACAGAAGGCTCAAGAAAAGGCAGAATCGATTAAAAGATTAACAAAGTTAAATTGGAATTCTTACTGGGCATGTTTGGTAAAACCACATAGCCAATGCATGACTCTCAAATGTATCATCAATTATGCCGAGAAGATAGCGCCAGCTCTTGCCAATTCCATTTTCATAGGACAGTTGAAATCTGAAGTCGTCCAGCCTACTCTTCTCAAATCAATGCTGAATACTTGCAATTTCAAAGAACAAATTCACAAGTAGTTAGTATTAATTTTAGATTTAGTATTAGTTTTGCTTTATTTTTTTCCTAAAAATAGGATGGTCATTTAAACCGTATCCTTTATTTTTGTAATAAATTATTTTTAGATTTAGTTAGTAGTATTTAAACCCTTCTCATGCATTTAGAGAAGGGTCCTGAAATTTGTCAAAAACTTGTCCTCAGAACATGCACTTTTGCACCCTCCGAGGAGGTTTTGATGAATGAATGGAACAGGATTTATTGATATCTGCATTTAATATCTGCTACTGATGTTTCACTTTTGTACTCTCAGTGGTTGTTGGATTAAGAAGAGATAAGTCATTATTGCTTGAAGCTCATGAGTAGAACTAGTTATAAATGGTACTTTTATCTCTTAACTATTTCTTCCTTTGTGTTAAAGTGATATTTATGTTTAGTTGTTTATGTATTAATGCTTGAATGCTTGAGTTATCATTTGGCACTTTTGTACGGTGATAGCTATTTGTTTATGCTTAATATATGAATAGCTTATTATGCGATATGTTTTTCACAACTGTTTCGTCTAACTTTTTATACGAAGTGGTTTATCTTTATTGAATTCTTTTCTTATAACAGTTGAATGATATTTATTACCAATTGTTATTTGAAATCATTTTAGATCGCATAACGGAAAGATTACATCCCGGGTTAGTTTAGAATCAGATATTTCTATTTATTAAAGTACAATTGCATGTTATAGATTAGAATTAGAATAAAATCATTTCACTTAGGAACTTTTAGAAAGGAAATATCAATTCTCAACACACACACACATATTGGGAAACTGGTCCCATTATCCCCAGTCGGACCCACTATACCAAACGGAAAAGGAGCTGCCAACCAAGGTCCGGACCGGGTGGGTATCCCCCTTGTTGTAGACCCGATTTTCGGGGCTTCAACATATTTGGCGCTAGAAGGAGGGCACTGAACTATGAATGGCAAGTAATTCAAAATATAAATACCATTCTGAGAGTAAATCTCCCTCACCATCTCCCCCGACTTCTCCATCGCACATAGAATTTGTAAATCTAGAGCCAGAAGTCGAAAGAACAACAGTCACTGCCACAAACCCTGACTTTTCAGAATAATCTACTATTGAACCTCCTGAAGTTGAATCTTTGATTCATAAACTTCAGCGATTTTCAATATCACCTCAAAGATCTGATAAATATCAAGGCAGTGTGACTTCGCAATATAATCTTGCTCATCCTCTTACCAGATTACAGAGCGAAAATCTTGGCATTCAGCCAACTGAGTTACCTCTACCTACAAGGAAGAGAGTAAGGAAATCACCTAAAGGGTCTGATAGTGAGACTCTTTCATCATCATCATCCATCTCAACCTCTTCACCGCGAAGTCAACCATCCACCCCTCCACTTCAGACTATTGTCTGTCAGTCCACTGGAACTTCCACATCTCCTTCTCAAACATCTGGAATCATAATATCCTCATCTTCCCAACTGTATGGATCATCTTCTACATTTCCTTTGTTGGTAGTTCAGCGATGGCCTCTCCATGGAATAACCCAGGGGCAGTTTTAATGCCTGCACCTTTGAGTCAAATACCGACTCATCCTGAAAAATGGTTGCCTAAGTTTAATCCTGAAGCAGGCATGCTAGCAGAAGAGCATATAAATCATTTTATGTTGTCGATAAATCTCAATGGAGTTACTAATGAAGATGTTGTCGTCTGATTTTTTCCCTATACTTTACAAGGAGCAGCCGGATCATGGTATTTCTTGTTACCGTCTGGATCTATTACTAGTTGGGATATCTTTCAAGATCAATTTTTGACTAAGTTTGGTGATGACAGGTCTACAGCAACACTGATCAATGACTTGTCTAATCTTAGAGCTGAGTCAAAAGAGCCTATCAAGGATTTTAGTTCACGTTTCAATAAACTGCTAAATAAAATTCCTACTGCTTCCAAGCCTAGCGAAGAAGTGCGAAGTGAATCGTATATCTCTGCTTTACCATCAAATATAGAAATCTTTGTTGATAGGGCTAACAAAACAACTTTAGCTGCCAATATGAAGGAAGCAATAGCAGTAGAGAAACGTATCATTGCTCTAGAAAAGAAAAATGCAATAGAAGAACGAAAATCCAAAAAGGTTACTTTTAAAGAAGACCCCAAGAAAAAACAATTGAAAGATCCATTTGATTTAGAAGGATTGCTGAAAGTTTTGAAAACCATGTCCAATGAAATGGTTGACATTAAAAAACAAGTAGCAGAAACATCTTCTAAAAAGTCTTTCAAGCCTTATAGAATAAACCCTTCAACTGATTCAAAGCCGCCAAATGCTATTACTAATGTTGAATCAGAAGAAGAAGAAGAGGAGATTGCTACTGAAGAAACTACTGATGAAGAAGAAGTTGTAGAGGTACAAGGTATGTGGGATTTCATCCTCCCAGATGAGGAAGATCAAGAAGCATCCCCGGTTAGCACTCGAAGTAGAAATAAACTTGATCCTCCTCAACCTACTCCTAAGCCAAAGAGCGCAAGCTCAATGACTAAGGATAAAGTTGCAGCCAAGAAAACGACATCCAAAGCAACTCAAACTAGCCTAGTCCAAACATATTCATCAAATCCATCAAAAAAATTGATTGTTTCGGATGAAATGGAGTATAATATCATAGAAGACATGAAGAAAACTAGGGATAACATCACTTTTTATGAATTGAGCAAGTTAAAACACCAACAAAAGGTACTTTTGAAAGAATTACATGCTATAGCATAAAAACCTTTGCCCGATCCTGCAATTTCTAAAGCTTCCAACGAGATGGGAATACCTCCAACTAATGCGATTAGTAAAGTTGATCTAGAAAATATCGCTTTAATTGGAGGAAGATCGAGATCTCATACTCCTCCTTTTCTTCTTACTTACGAAGTTTTCAATAAAAATTTGCATAATTGTTTAGTGGATTTTGGAGCTTCATCTAATATTCTACCAAAATCAATATGTGCAAAGTTGAACATTCAACCGCAAAAATATGTTGTACGCATAGTCCAGCTAGATCGATCACAAGTTGAAGTGATCGGAGAATTAAATCAGGTTACCATAAGGTTGTCATCTAATCCAAAGGTGTGTCAAGTTATCGACATTTTAGTTGTAGATATTCCAGAATTTTATGGCTTAATTCTTAGCAGAGATTGGTCAGAAAAACTTCACGGATACTTTGCAATTGATTGGTCGCACATGTGGCTTCCTTACAATGGTAAACCAAATCAGATAAAGGTTGAGCGTGAAAAACATCAGAAATACATAGTAACAGAACTGGAAGGATAAAATGAACCAGTTGCATATAGAAATAATATCATTGACAACTATTCAGTTGATTCTTTCTTAGGAAATTTCAATGCTCATACTTCACCTTATCTAGATGCATTAATTTTGTACATACTCCTGTAAATAAATCTTTATTTTGGAAGGCGTCGTGAGGAGTGAAAAATTCCATTTCTCAGAGATTTTTTCCGAGCTAGGGTTCTGCATTTCCCTGCCTCCGCCGACATGGCTTCTTCCTTCAACTCTGCCGCCATGGATACTGCTCTCGCTCAGAATGCCTTCGCAGCTGAATTTTCTCCCAAGACGAACGATGCTACAAAAGTTTCAGTGGCTAACCCTTTTAGCTCAGACCTCAAAACTCGAGACCGCAACCCTCACTGTGTCGCCGACAGCTCTGTTAGCGATGGTTGGGGACAGAATTTGGCTCCCAATGCAGCTTTTATGATCATCTCTGTTGGAAAGCTTGAAGCGACCGCCCCAGGCAGCAAGGTCGGCCAAGAAATAGGGGCCTCTTCAGCAAGGGAGGCCACAACACAACACGGCCTCATGGATTTACACGAATGGGAAACTCAGGTTGCATTTCCCTCTGAAAAAACCCCAGGCTTTCAGATTCAGATCCTACTTCTTTCCGGAAAAACGTTGTTGCTCTGGGTATGTGCTTCTGATCTGGTGCATGACCTCCTACAAGATCTTGAACTCAGGTTTGGCATCCCCTCAGCTCTTCAGAGATTGACCTACGAAGGTAAACAGCTAGAAGAACCTATGCCTTTGTCTTATTACATTATTGTAAGAGATGTTTTGATAATGCTTACCCTACATCTGCAAGGAGGAGCACCCGGGCAGACCTCCTTGGTCCCTGCTTTCTCCTATAAAGATGCAGTTCATGCACAAACTTCCAAGCAGCCTGCCCAGCAAGATGAAGCCCCCAATCCTTTCTTGGTGGACAAAATGGAAGAAACCCCCTCCATTGAGATCAACCATCCCTCTCTGGATGAAAAATACCAGACATTTTCAGAAACATCCATCATCTGCAGATTTAATGGCCTATGGCCCCGTACTGCTGAACTATATCAGTGGATCCACTCCAACTGGATGAACAATAGCAAGGTATTCTTATGCTCGAAAGGCTTCTTTATTTTAGCCTTTGCTTTCAACGAAGATTACCAGAAAGCCTTAACGGGAGGCCCTTGGTTCTGGGGATCAGCAGGATTATTCCTCACCCCTTGGTTTCCAGATTTCGACCCCTCCTCGGCTGTTATCACCAAGCTTCCTATTTGGGTTCAGCTTCCAAACCTCCCTACGCATCTATGGAATTTCGTTGTCTTTCAAGGAATTGGGGACACCTTAGGCCGCTTCCTGGCAAAAAATACCTCAAGGGGGGAGCAAGGCATATATACTTTTGGTAGAATATGCACGGAAATAGACATCAGTAAAGGGCTACCTGATCAGATCAACCTCAAGGTTGGGGACTTTCATTGGACGCAAACCTTGGACTATGAGAACACCGCCTTCAGTTGTCACCATTGCCATCAGACTGGGCATCTCCAGAACACATGTGCAGCATTCCTCGACAAAAATAAGAATAGATATCGCAAATCCAAGTCTAAGAGTTGGAAACCATGCGATAGACCCCCTATGGATGACTTAGACTCCTCCAGCTCTGATGAGAAAGATATTGAAGTGGAAGGGGAGAATCTGGAACTTTCGAAGGATGCGCCCCGAGCACGCCCCGAGGATCTTACAGTGCCTTCGACTTTGCAAAAATGCTCTCATGAGTCTTCTTCCTCCGATTCAGATAAGGATACTCCTCCTTTAGTGCAGAGTAGTTTGCAATTGGTTCCTATCCAGCCACGTCAAAATGGTTGGGTCAAAGTCAGTAAGAAGAAAGGGAAAAAATGTTGAATAGGAGATTCCACCCATTCTGGGTCGACTCCTTAGTCTAGCTATCCATTCTCAGTTCTTCTTGTTATCTTTTGCTATTTCTGTAGTCACTCTTTGGGACCGAGGTTGATAGTCTATCATTTCCGGCTCCCTTGCTATATAGCTTCGCTTTCATGCAAGCTTTTATTGTACCATATGTTTTTTCTCAATAGAATTAGTCTTATTCAAATATATATATATATATATATATATATATATATTTTGGAAGTTATTTTTTGATGGTTCTAAGTCTAATGAAGGAGCAGGAGCAGGATGCGTGTTGATTAGTCCAGAGGGAAACAAAATTATGCTAACTTGCAGACTCGAGTTCGATTGCACCAATAATACCGCAGAATACGAGGCTTTAGTCCAAGGATTATACAAAGAAATCGGATTAGACATCAAATATCTACAAGTTTTTGGGGATTCTGAGCTTGTAATCAAACAGGTATGCAATACTATACATTGTTTATCAGGTCATTTAAAGCATTATCAATCTTTAGTTCAAGATCTGACTGAACACTTTATAGCATTTAATATTTCATCGATTCCCAGAATCCAAAATGCAAGTGCAGACCTTTTAGCTAATGTAGCTTCCAAGCTCATTCCTGCAGAAAACTATAGCCCTGATCGATTTTCAATCGAATTAATCTTTAGACCCTCGATTCCTGCTAACATTACCAATTGGAGGATTTTCAATGATGATCCTGATATTGTAAGCTTCCTCACATCTGAAGGATCTTACACCAATCAGATAATTGATGAAGACCAACATGACAGACAATTGCAACAAGATAGCACTAATAATGTTATGCCAAAGTCAGTAGTCAAGTTAGAAGACCTTTATGATTTGAAAGATCGATTCAAAAGATATACCAATTCAAAAATACAAAGTTCAACTTTGAATTATGAATTAGTAAATCTAGGAATTGATACCAAACCACAGAATATCAACCTAGGCATCGGCCTAGCTCTTGAAGAAAAATTAGCGTATGTTCGTCTCTTGAAACAATACAAAAGTGTCTTTGCTTGGAACTACAATGAACTCAAAAATTATGACACTTCTATCATCCAACATACTATCCCAATGATAAATGATGAAAAACCTGTCCAACAAAAGCTGAGAAAGATCCATCCCAATCTAGAAAACCAGATCAAATCTGAACTCAATAAGTTATTGAAAGCCAAGTTTATTTTTCCCGTTCCACATTCTAAATGGGTTTCCAATATGGTTCCCATTAGAAAGAAGAACAGAGACATTATAATTTGCATTTACTTTCGAAATCTTAACAAAGCCTGCCAAAAAGATAATTTTCCTTTGCCTCCTTTGGAGCAAATATTGCAGGCAGTTGCAGGATCAGAATTAATGTCTTTCTTAGATGGTTTCTCTGGCTACAACCAAGTGTTGGTTCATCCTGATAACCAATTGAAAACCACATTCAGAACCAAATGGGGCACTTATGCATATCAAAATATGCCTTTTGGTCTGATCAACGCTGGTGCCACATTTCAAAGAGCAATGGACATCGCTTTCAAGGGATTAGTTAACAAATCAGTGGTAATTTATTTGGATGATATAAATGTATATTCCAAGAAATGAGGCAATCATCTTAGAGATTTAAAACAAATCTTCCAACATTTTCAAAAGTATGGAATTTCACTTAACCCAAAAAAATCTTTTTTTGCATTAAGTGAAGGAAAACTTCTTGGATTCATAGTGTCAAAATCTGGAATTCATATTGATCCTGATAGAATCAAGGAGATTTCTGAAATACCCTTACCTCACAACAAGAAATCTATGCAATATTTCCTTGGCCAAATTAATTTTGTGAAGAGCTTTGTGCCAGATTTTTCAAGAATTGTATCTCCTCTACAAGCAATGTTTAAAAATAATTCAAACTTCAAATGGGGTCAAAACAAATATGAGGCATTCAATCTGATCAAACAAGCAATTGTTAATGCTCCATCTTTAGCAACTCCAAATTTTTTTGATCCTTTTATTTTGTATACATTTGCCTCTGATAAATCATATGCTGCGATACTCACTCAAGAAAATCAAGACAAGGCAAAAGCCCCAATTTCTTTTTTTAGTTCAAATTTACAGGGGGCTGAGTTGAATTATTCAAATGTATAGAAACAAGCTTATGTTGTTTTCAAAGCAATTAAATATTTCAGACCCTTTCTACTTAAAACCCATACAAAAAATCATAGTATCGTTTCCAGTGGTAAGAAATCTCTTAGTACAGAAAGATGTGGGTGAGAAAAGAGCCAATTGGATTACTGCCTTAAAAGAATATGATGTAGAAATCAAACCAGCAAGTATTGTAAGAGGTCAAGGCTTTTGCAAAATACTAACGGGAGCATCACTTATTTTTGAAAAACCATCTGCAAAGATACAAATGTATGAGGTAAGCCTAAACGATGTTGCATCATTATATGTTGATATCATATTTTATCTAAAGAATGGATATGCTCCTCCAAATCTCAATTACACAAAGAAAAGAGCTCTAAGGTTGAAGGCAAAACAATATCAGCTTGTGAATGATGTTCTTTTTAGAATTAATTATGATTATGTTCTCCTTAGATGTCTTGAGAAATCTGAAGCTGAAAAATTCTTGCAGGAACTTCACGATGGGCCAACAGGTGGACATTATGCTGGAGATACTACTGCACATAAAATCCTTCGCGCAGGCTATTACTAGCCCAAATTATTCAAAGACTCACATAGCTATGTAAGGAAATGTCAAGTTTGTCAAACCGCTGCTAGAAGACAAAAGAAACCATCATTGCCGTTACAACTAGTCAACATTGAACAGCCTTTTGATCAATGGGGATTGGACATAATAGGTGAGATCGTTCCTCACTCTTCTAAGCAACATAGGTATATCATTACAGCAACTGATTATTTTACTAAATGGGTAGAAGCATTTCCTCTTAAGACTGCTAATGCCGAGCATATCATCAAGTTCATAGATCAGTTCATAATCACCAGGTTTGGTTTACCTTCTGCTTTAATTTTTGATAATGCATCGTATTTTTTTGGCAATGCTATGACTGAATTTGCACTTAAGAGAGGTTTCAAACTTAAATACTCTGCCAATTATTATCCACAGGGAAATGGGTTAGCTAAATCTACAAATAAAAACTTAATCAGAATCATTAAGCGAACCATTGATCAAAATCATAAAAATTGGCATAAGTATTTAATATATGATTTATGGGCAGATCGAATAACACATAAAGCCTCCATTGGCACTTCTCCCTTTAATTTAGTTTATGGGAAAGAAGTGGTTCTTCCAACTCATCTAGCAATTCTTTCTTTGGTCTTAGTTCAATATATTGATGAAGCACCAACTTCTTCCTTACACCTAAGACAGCTGGAAATAATTAAGCCAAAATAACTCATGCTCATCACCAAGCATTAGTTAAAGCGTCTTTTGATTCAAACATGATATCCAGAAAGGATTTTAAGGTCGGAGATCTAGTTTTAAAATGGGACAAGGCTCATGAGGAAAAAGGGAAACATACGAAATTTCAACGAATGTGGCTTGGTCCTTTCCAAATCGCAGAGATCATATGTCCATCTACTTTTATGTTACAGGATTTGTCAGGAAAAAGAGAGTCTTTACCTATTAACGGACAGATCCTCAAAAAATATTTTCCATAGGAGATCATTCTTCTATTTTTGTATATTAGTTTTCTTTATTTTCATAATAAAACCAGTTGTTAATGGTTACATTTGGAATTCACGAAAAAGATACAAATTCTCTTTTATATTTTGTTTTTTCACTTGTATAAATAGAATTCTTCTAAGAAATTGATCATTATTATTGAAAGATATAGTTAAAAGATTTAGGCCTTGAAATGATACTAGTTTCAACTTTGAAAATTTTGATAAAAAGCAACTTTTAGTGGGAAATTGTTTTATATCAGTCTAATGAAAAGTATCAATAACAAAATAAAGATTCTCTGTAAAAAAATTCTTTCCAAAAAACTCTACCATTGTCGTCTAGAATTATCTTAAGGAAACAATGACTTCCTCCCCACCTAGGAAATTACAATGTTCAGAGAATAATCCAATGATACACTTTAACTTAAAGAGTAAGAGGTCTCATCACGAGCCGACTTATCATGATCATAGATATTGTAGCTTGCTGACTTTTCCAATACTGCATACCACAATAGGGAAATGACTTAAGATTGTTGCAATCAAAAGACAAGGGGTCTCATCACGAGCCAGCTTGTTCAGCAAAATTATAAATCAAGTGAATGACACTGTCATAAATTGGCTACCAAACCAAGACATTGTTCTTTAAGGATAAAAAAGAAAAATGAAAGCAATAAGTGTGGATATGGATTTCTCTTTGAAAACTATATATTTCCCTAAGTAGGATACAGGATCATTGATGGGTAACAGGTAACCCTATCGAGGCTATAAACGCCTGCTGGCAGCAGAGGCTCTACCTATGACAAATGTGCATATTTAAAATTGATTTACAGAGAATTCTTTGTTTTATCTCTATAAACCAAGTAGTGACTGATATAGATACAAGGACTAGCTTGAGGAAGTAAATAGTCAAAGTTGAATATAGAAGAAATGAAATATCATTGATAGAATAAAGCATAATGTACTTTGTCTTTTTATTATAAATTTTGATTTTCTGGAAAATAATCTATTTTGAAAGTTTAGAAAATTCAAAAGAAAAGAAGATATAACTAGTTCTTCCGAGTGAATCGCCAATTGTTGTGGCTAGCAATAATCCCCCTTCTTATTTATTATTAGTGATAATACTAAATAAGAGGGGACCCTTAGTCAAAAAATCTAAAAATCAATTAGTACTTGTATTCTTTGTTCAATAAAACTTAATATCATAAACTTAGGAAAAAACCTCTTGAAAAAAATCTAAAAAGCTTAAGTTTTATGATAAGATAGAATAAAATCATTCCTTAAAGGAATATCACATCGCAAAAAAGTAATGGATATCTCTTTACAAGCAGAATTCTAAAATTGCGATATTGCGACGCGAAACTATGCATGAAAAATATTCAACGCATCGCATGTCTCAAATATCACTTACGCTAAAAACCTCAAAATCACCGATATGCGATGGCACATATCGCAAATCACATGTCGCAAAAATATGTTAACGGATGATTGTCACATGTTCTGCTTCAGCGATATTGCGATATTGGCGTATTTGCGACATTGCTACAAATCGTTGTGTCGCCTTATCGCAGATATTTTAAGGGGCTCATTATATGAAAAACATATTTCCATAAATAGAGACCCGTTATGCACTTTAATGTTAATCAATGAATTGGTTGTCACTCTAATGGAAAAAAAATGGTTTCTCATATGACTGTTATTTCACGTAAGGTGGTATATTAGTACGTCTAGTATTTAAACATTCCTCATCACCTTTTTTCTATCATTATTCTCACTAATTCAGAACCGTAGGAGCGAAGAACTGAGAACTATACAAAGTAGTATCTGTGGTATTATGGGAAAAAAAGACAAGGCTTTAAGTTCGAAGATAAAGAGATGACACCCTTATATACAAACACCGCCCCGTAACAAAGACACACTCTGGTATCACTACTGGGAGGGCATGTATAATCTACTTGAGGAAGAGAACCCTGCAGTAATGGAGGTTACAATATCGTGGCAAACTCGCATGGGTCTTCCGATGCATCCATTACGTAGTTAGCTTGTTCATTCTTGCACCGAATAGCACGAGACCTAGAATTCTTCCATACACATGGTTAAATGGGTACTCGACAAGCATCGATACTACAAATGCATGGGGCTTAATACTCAGGTCAAGAGCTCATTGGCTCATTTACTCCACAAGATTTGGTGACTCATGTATCATTTTCCGGAGCCACAGTGCAACTTATAACAAACAAATATGGAGAAGTTTGCCAAAGAAAATGAAAATTGCGTAATGCACCAAGGATTGGTCAAGGAGACGAACCACCGAAGAAACATAAACACGGTATGTATAGTACCGGTTCTCTCACTTCTCCGTATTGATTTGTCAGCCGTTTATGCTCTATCGGCTTTTGGAAAGCTGTATGATTAATAATTTTTCACCGAATGGCTACCATTATTGAATGTCATTGTTAATGCTACTATTGTGGATTGGGCTAAGATATTATCCACAACTTAGCCACGACTATTTTGAATTATTGGTCTAAAAGAACTATTTCTAAGAGGATTTATCCTCCTTTTTACTTATCTTCTTGTGTGATGGATTCAATCCGTTATGTTTCTAAGTTTCCTTTAATGGGTTGGAAATGGACAACTCAAGATCCCCTACCCAGATTCATGTTTATCACAAATAATTGTGGGATTCAAAGTTCATTCCCTATTTTTACAATATTTGCCATGGAATCATGTTGCCCCCCGGTATTAAAATGTTGTATGATAAAGACGCTCGAAGGTTTTCCTGAAGGTGAGGTAGACATACTACCCGTTGCAAGATGGTTTGGAGAAGAATTGTTCATATATGTTAGGTTTCGAAGTTTTGCTTCTCCACATGTTTTACCTTTGTATGTTCCTAATAAGCTCATAACCCGAGAAATTTTTATCAAACCCGTGGAGAAGGAGGTTTGACTAAAGATTTGAAGGACAAGAAGAAGGCTATCTCGTCGCACCGTGGCCTCGGTGGGGCCTTTTCATTATTTGATGTTGGTCATGCATTTAAGGAAGTAAACAACATTACATGTTTAAGTTTATTCAAGTTTCCAAGAAGACCATTCGACCCCTATGATATTGTTAAAAATTTCACTTCATCGCAACCAAGATAAGAGTGTTTTTAAAGAAGAAGATATTTTTGTGGATGACATGTTCCAAGAAAGGACGAAGAAATTCTGCATTCGGCTCAAATACGGTTTCCTCCAAATAGAAAGCTAAAGAATTCAAAATATATAGAGAAAGGAGGCAATTCAATATACTTTGGATAAATTACGTTGAACCCGAAGGGAACCAACTCCTAGTATCACCTCGAGAAGTTCGGTGCACAAATGTGTCTAAGTCAAAGTCCGAAAGAGAACCCCAAACAATTTAAAGTGAAGGGCCGCAAGAGATACCGCCTGGGCCAAAGAAATTTTCAACAGTGTTTCAACCCTCCCCTCGCTAAATCTTTCCCCTCTCATTGTACGTAAAACCATCGCCAAATTAACCGAATTAGATAAGGGATGGGAAATATTCAATTGTTTGATTAATATTGAAGGAAAATACACACGCCATGAGTAATGTGCCGTACAACAAAATATAGTCAGAATAACTACCAATGTCTCGTAAATCAACATATTCCCATTACCCCATCCTCCGAACTCATGCTCAAAATAGAGGAAATTCCTCTCTTTATGTATTCTATAGTCCAAAACACATGGCAAAGCAGTAAGAATACAAAGTAAGAAAAGGAAATTAGAAAATTTTCTCCTGTATGATGCGTAACAATTAGATGTCTTATGGCAAGATCCTACTACCGATCCAACTAAAAATCTCACTAAATTATTTCGCATCGCAGAGCTTATGCATCTCATAGCCTATTGATAAAGCATCTGAGGTATGACAATTATTGAATGAAAAAGAAGATCAAGTATAGGTTCTTCCAACAACAACCGCAACAAGCCAATGCCAACAATGAAGCGCAGAAACAACTTGAAAAATTACAAAGAAGATTTTCAACAAACGTGCATTGGATGTTAGAACAGCTTTGGCCGAAAAAGAGAAACAACTATTGGTTATGCAAGAGATGCACAAAGATGATCCCAAGCTCGTCGTAATTTATCAGAGTCTATCTTTAAATGATCAACTACCGCAACAACAAAAAGAAATATTATGCCAAACAATATCAAAATGGAACTCTTATTGTGAAGAAAGGAGAAATCACTAATCATGTCATAGACTTACCACATGATTATGATTTAACTGATAAAAGAGTTAATTAACATTTGGCTTGGTAAGAACTGGCATCTAGGCTCATGTTCTATGCCATTTCAGATTAGGTCACAATACTCGAAGAAGATAGAACATACTAATAGATCGATAGAATACAAGCCAAGACAAAAGAGATAAGAAATGGTGGCATTACTAACAGCGTGATGCTTCTACCAACAAAGTCTCCAATAGGTCATTCAAACCCAAGCGTGTCACACATAACCCCGTAACAACCTAAACAAAGAATACGAAACTCAACGCTATCAAGAGAGAGAGAAATTTCTCCACACCAATACGTGTCAAATGAACTCAATTCTCTCCAATATATAGGAATATTTGGGGGTGTGACACTCAGCCCTTTAAGACACTTAAGTTAATATTTTATTCCTGTGCCGACCCAAGCACATAAGTGGAATAAATTCAAAGTACATGTTCTACTCATCCGATCGAGATGATCTTTAGATCAATCTTACACCTCTCCGAAAGAGGAATCCAATAAAAATATTGCGATCGTCATCTCTGAAAGAAGACAACCCGGAGTTTGGACCCTGAAGTTGTCCAATTTTAACACTCCCTCTCAACTAGGGAGAACTCCGTCCACTAGTGCAATCCAAACATCATGCGTCATCCTACCGTAACTTGCTTTACTGCCTCTTTATTTCAGATCGTAAGTGGGTCACCACAAAGACATCATACCCGTACGACGTATCTGCCCTGTAGGTCCGAAACTCCCATCGAATCACAAAGAGTCTCCAACCAACCCGGGTTGGTTCATCTGACCCGAAGTCGCAAAGGTCCCGCAGATTCTCACTAAACTTGGATCCCGTATCAAGTGGTTGGACCGTGCCATCCTAGATAGAGAGTACGGCAAGTTCCGATGCGCCCACGCCTCAAGCACTAGTCTTCTAGCCTTTCCCATCTCATTGGCCAAATGAGAGGTACTTCCCATGAGCCCCGACTCAATGGGTAGGATGCATACGGGGCAATGTATAAATGAGAGGCGAACCAACTCAATAATCACAACTATGGGCGAGCACCATAAGTGCTTATGTGCCGAGAAGCTATCCCCAAAACCCCTTTGAGCTCCCAAAGCTCATCGTCCAACATGACCCTCGTAATAGGGTCGTTCCAAGATTCCAAGATTCTCACGGAAGGTTAGGACATGACCTTCCCCAAGGGCATTGTGAGAATATCCGCGACCTTTCTCATCGCTCCTATATGATCAAGCCTTACGGCGCCTCGCCGTACTCATATCCCATAAAGTGGCATCGTACATCAACATGCTTGGATCAATCGGGAACTTGGGATTATATGACAAATGAATCCCCCTCCGGTTAATACAAAGGATAACGGCATCTAGCACATGCTCGAACAACCTACGTAAGAGCTTTCGCAACTAAGGACTTCACAATGTGCCATACATATTACAATGTATTCGGCCTCACGGTGCTCAAGGCTACCAACTTTAGATTCTCGTCTCAAGGTATCTACATGTGAAGTAGCATCCGATGTGCTCTGCGATCCACCACACGCGCCCAATTGGCATCGGGCATATCCATGTGAGTGTCATACTCTCAAGAAGTTATCTTCAAATTTCATGGTCTATCGGTGTTTCGAGATATCTCAAGAGTTTCTAGGCACCGACCCAGCTGAATGTTATGATCAACCATGTGTTGACTCAAAGTGTTCACCGCACAACATACGTCCGAACAAGTGTTCATTAAGAACATCAGTGGTCCCTATGAGTTGACGATACTCGTAGGACGTACCCAAAGAACGCCGCTACTCAACTTCTTAAAGTTGAGTTCCATGGACTTATTACCCATCATACTGTAACTTACAATGTATTTTCCCTTGAGAAAGGAAAATCTCGCCAAAGTCTCTCGGCTAGACCTTCAGTGCCTAGACATCGATTCTAGGTCCTTCATCTCGAACTCATCAGCTCCCTCTTGCACTAATGAATGAGAGGGTTAGCACCCGCGTAAAGAGGTCATCCACATACAAAGACTGTGAGTGAGAGGTTTTCTCGATAAATCCTGAAGTAAGGGTCTCGATCAGCCACTATGAAGCCCACCACTGCTGCCCATTCATCCTCTTGTACCAATCTCAAGGTGCTTGATTCAGCCCATGTGAGGGCTCAACCTCGCAGACATGGGTGTCCCGATCCCGGACTTCCAACCCTGCAGGTTTCTCCACATATATCTCTTCCTTTATCTCACCATGCAGAAAAACGGTCTTCACATCATCTCGATGAAGACTCCATCCTTGCGTAGGGCAAGAAGGGCTATAATAGATCGAATGGTGGTATATCGGTCCACAGGTGCAAATATGTCATCATAGTCTATGCCTTCCTTTTGAGAGAAGCCACTGTGCAACGAATCTTGCCTGAACTTTTCAAGCAAGACTTTCATCAAATTCATGCTTTTATCTTAGAGCCATTTCAAGGTGACAACCGTTTTGTCCTATGGTCTTGGAACCACATCCCGTACATCATTCTTCATTATGGACTTATATTCTTTCAGGTATAGCATCCTTCCGTGACTCTGATGTTTTACTTCAGCTTTCCCAAAGGATCCAAGCTTCAATATTAGTACTCATGGCTGCTAGATACCTTGCTATTTATATGGTTTGGTTATTCCTCTCGTAATTTCCCCTCTCAAGAAGCCATATGTCCCCTGAGCCATGAGGATCTTCTTCGTTGAACAAAAGTATCCACCAGAGCATATACGTATATATCTCCTCTTAGTGTCGGCCTTTCTCTCGAGAAAAAAAAAACATTTATTTTAAAATGAGGGTATCCCGTATACCAACTTGGAAATGGAATCCTGATTCCCACAAATAAAGCCATCCAACAGACTTTGCCGATCATGATTCAAGATTCCACCCATGTGACCAAAAGCCGCATAAGCTTCAGTCACATTTTAAGTTTACCATAACGCTCCTATGTAAGACCGACATGCTCACATGCTCACGCTACATAGGTGTCCATATATGTCACTCACATATTGTAGGGGGAACATATCAACAAGCCTCAGCTTTAGTTAGAAGTCCTTTAGCCACTACCCATTATTTTGTGAGTAGCTCCTTCAAACAACCTTCTACACATCACTTACAAAAAACTAGGGATCCAATCTACCTTGGTTTATCCCCGAGACTTGAGTGCATTGCACCTTGAGTTGCTTCCGTACCGCCCATTTCTCGGTTATTTCAGATCGCCTCCTAGGGTCAGAAAATTTGACCACTACATAGAATTTCCCAAGGACTTCAAGAAATACAACCCTAAAACTTCCAACTAAACATGGGTGTTCATGTCACCGTCATGATGACAAAGAAATAGAATCGCGTATTTAGAACTATCACATTCATCATTGCTTGTCAATCACCGATTCCGACGTGACCTCCGCATCTCGCCCGCGATTTTTCCTCCCCGAATTTCACAAACATTTAGGAACCAATCATACGTATTTTATACCCTTCCTCCATGTCATTCCATACGTATCCGTTTAAAATCGTGTCCACGTCTCTTGGAAAGTGGCACCTACATTAATTAACCCAAATGGCATCTTTTTATATAAGTTCCACACTTAATCATGAATGTGGTCTTTAATCCGCTATCCGGTGTTTCAGATTTGATTATATCCCGAAACCCATCTAGAAAAGAAATAAGTTCTAACCAAATATAGTTTCAGTAAAGATTGCTCCATGGTTGGTAATGGAAAATTGTCCTTCCGACATGCTTTATTTAGATTTCTAAATCTATGAAAATACTAATGTCACCATTTTTCTTCCCGACCGAACTAAATTTTATACCCATTTTGAATGTCTAACTCGAAATATGATCTTAGCTTTGAGAATCTTATTCAAATCGCTTTAATTTGACTTTCAAGGTTAGGATGAATTTTCCTCAAACTCTATTAGAGTTGGATCTCATCCAAACTCATAGGAATTGTATGTTGAATAACATAAGTATCATATGTTTTGAGATGAGTATAATCCCAAGAAAAAAAACTTTTGTAGGTTTTTAATAACTTAACAAATGATATTCTTCTTCAAGCAGATGAACCAAGACCTAAGTTGAGATTTTGTGGTTTATCATTAGTTCCATATTTTAATTTACTATCTCAAATCTTAAAATTGAACTTTGAGTTTTAGAATTAGTAACCTTCTTGAACCTATATTTCAAATCATAAGGTCTTCAAGTTTGATAACAAACTTTTCTATTGATTTTCATCTGTTCTTTATTTATTTGGGTATCATGTTCATTTTTGTCTATACTCGATCACCATAAGATCTCGATGCCGTAAAGTCTATGATATCGAATCAAGGATTAAAAACTCTCCGCTTAGTAATATTATCAAGAAGGATGGTCTAAAAATTAATTCAACGAAAAACTATTGAGACTAAATTTTGAGATGGTATCAATCTTGATGCTACGTTGGCCAATAAATATGCACTAGCATTTTGTATTCTAGGTACAAAGGAGATGTTAAAAGCTAAGAAATGAGAAGTCAAAAATTGTACTAACGCCCGATAATGCTTGAGATGTCCGTGAGTTACAATGAATAATATTTCTCACTTGTTTAATAATGATCTTTAAATCTCCATAAACTTGCGTATATTTAATACCAAGGTTGATTGCTTTATACTTACATCTTCCGTAAGTGCTTCATATTCTCGTTATATTCTTTGTGCATTCGAATTCTAATTTGTAGTTAGCATGGTCTTTTCTCCTTCAGACTTAATGTAACATGTTCAGCCTCGCACCATCTTCTGATTTAGTACCCATCGGAATAAAGATTCCAAAATAAAGAATTAATCAAGGGTCTATCTACAAAATTTTGCATTTGCAAGCATTTGCTTGGGAAAATTTTTTCAACTGGGAGATAACAACATTATCAAAGAAGGGTGATTGCTTCCGTACTAAAATTTCCAAGAAATGACTCTACCGAGTAATTTCCAATATTATTATTATTGAATGCTACCGGCTCATTGGTTCCTTCAAGGTCCGTAGAATGTATGCTTCATGAATTTCTCACGATCTACTGAATCTAGTTTAGCTTTCCATTGTAAGGCATCCACATGTGTGACTGAAACTATGAAAAATATTCATGAAGTTTCTCAAACCAAAGATTCCGCTTCAATACTAAACCATAGAATTCGTGAATATCAACCATCAAGATATCAATTATCGTGAAACTCTTAGATTTTATGATAATCTAATGGAGATAGAATTTATTTCCTATAACCCGTACTTTTGTCCCGTGAAGTTGTAATATATGAACATAGATTTTTGAGGAGTTGTGTTCAATTAATGCACGATTTTGGCATGATATTAGAGGAAGCCCCCAATCAATTAAACAATTATGGACATTCCTATTAAAGATCTCATAGGTCAAGAGAAATGGGGCTATATGAGAGATGTATCTATCACCTATCATAATAATATATGCAACATCCATTTTAGTGGAAGGGGTAGGAGTTTAACACATACATAGTTGAACTATTACCGGAGCAAGTAGAGATGAAGGTGGAACAACGTCTCCAATTCTCTAAGTAAAATCTTTGTTGTTGCTTCAGGTTTAGTAATTTACTGATCGGTACACAGCTCTATTGCCATCTTCTACTGAGATATATTCAATGGTGTCGAGACTACCATTGTATTTGATGTGAGATGGAAGATATGAAGGAGGAGGGTTAGTCCGTAGCCTTGGATGTAGACTTCTTCTTACTATTTTGCTAAGGAGTTGAATTCTTCTGCTTTGGAGTAGGTTGTGTTTCACATCATCGACATTTTTGCTTCTGTACTAAATGCAAGCTTCATGTTCCTCATTCCGCAGGGTGAAATCCCACATTCCATTAAGTTATACTTCTTCCTACAACTTCGCTTTCTTGTTATATTTTCTCCTCGTCTCGTGCCTTGATCTCCACTCAACATTATAATATTGGGCAGCTTGAGAATTAGAATGATCGATTTTCTTTGAAAGTCCCGAATGTCTTCTTAGTACCGAAACTTTCAAAGAACTTGCCTTTTGATGTCATCCATTTCATTTTTCATGGTTTTTAGTAATTTTTGGAGACCTTTCTACATCAAAAGGGTAATTTGATGATCTTTTTTTTTCTTTGATTCTTCTTTGAAAGAGACTTTCTGGATTTCCGTCTTCTTGAGAATTATTTTCAATAGCTATAATTTTGTTTCTCAATGGGGACAATGCTTCCTTCAAATTTTCTACTAATGGTAGCTAAATTCACTCTATCAACAAAAAGGGCTATGCCAGAGGGGAGAGGAGGAAGTATACCACTCAATTTGGACCTCCGCACTAGAAATCGAAGTAGCAGGATTTTACGAGTAATTTATTAAATCTAGAATTGAATTATTTTATTTTCTCTCCCCGTTTTATCCTTAAGATTTGACAAGTCATCGATGAGCGATGTAGTAGTTTGGACATATCCAAAACTTAGCCAAGAATTGTTCTTCAAACATATTCCGGGCCTAAGGTTATAGAGTGAGAAGGTAATGAAAATGAGGATCCCGTAGATCCTGCGAGAGTATATGGAAATAATCTAACTACAAAGTCTTCTTCGCTACCTCTTTTTAAATTGATGGCTAGAATATAATTATTGATATGTTCTTTAGCCGGAAGACCATCATCTAGATTGAATTTAGTTAACCATATTTCGTGATATTTAGGAAGAGGGTGAAGAGGATCAGCATGTAAAACACTCCGCATTGTTCCATGGTTATACATTTGGTGTAGGTTGTTGGCCCGACATTTGGCCTTGGGTGGAGATGATGAGTAAAGTTTGAGTTGAAGAAGAGGCGTGGCCGAGTTCTAGAACTAGTTGAAGGTCAAGTACTTGAGTACTAGAACTAGTTAAGCTAACACTAATGATTGGAATATAAGTTCTTTTAAATGAGTGGAGTTACTGAGAATGAATAAGAGATGAAGAGGATCACACTAGTAGATGAGTCCTAATTTAATTCTTAGTTTTCTTTTGAAAAGTGCCAACAAGAAATTCTAAAGGAGGGATTCTTGTTTTCTCGAAGTTTCGATCGAGTTAAAACTTGTCTTGGATGTAAAGAAGATGAAACACTAATTTCATATGTTTGAGAAGTTTCAAGATTTTCAGCAGAATGGATACTATCTCTAACTTTTCTAAATCAAAGATCAACTTCCGGGTAATTTTGGTGAAAATCTGGAGATATCATTAGTTGAGTTTCACTAGAAGACCTAGGATAAGATGTTCAACTACGTATCTTAAAGATATTGTTCGGGATAATGATCTCGAGGTTGGTGAAAAATCAGGAGAGTCAATTTTAGACTCAAATTTTTTAGATTGATCAGATTTTTTTTCTCACTAGACGCTGGCCCTCCTTCTAGCGCCAAAATGTTGAAGCCTCGGAATTCAAGCAGTAACAACATGGGGGAAAACCACCCTGTCCAAACCTTAGAGAAAATCATTTTTCTGTTTGGTGTAGTTGCTCCGACGGGGACAAGGCCAATTTCCCCAATAAAGATTTATGAGGTTGTGTTTTCCGATAATGCATGGAATGGAAGAATGATATTAATCTACTCAATGCATATAATTAAATATTTATTCTACTATATACCCTGAGTATTCATTCTCTAATGCATTAGAAAATATCTTTCAACATCGCAATGAAGAATATTCAAAAGTTGAAAGAGATGAAAATTAGGAAAATAATTCTTTTAACAAAATAGTTTAATCAAAAGAATTGTGAAATATATATCACATTCATAAGTTTGATCATTTATGAGATAATTCACCATAAAAAAGTATTAGTACAAAAGTGCATTTAACATTCATCTATGATAACAGCTTTCCATATATAATATAGATAAAATATGACTATCAATTCAAGAAGAAAAATTAATATAATGCGTAGAAATACCATATATACGAGGTTCTACTCATTCAAATTGATAGTAGTATTCGTTGTCCTTCATGTTAAGCGATTCATTGAGTACAATAGTGAACATTCATTCAAATGACTTCAATGTCAAGATTAATAGAATTTGTTCCATCAATTCATCAAGGCATTCACAAACTTCATGTAAGTGCATTATTTTCAAATGTTTTTGAAAATTCTAGACCCTTCTCTAAATGCATGAGAAGGGTTTAAACACTAAACTAAATATGTTTAAAATAGATTATTATATAGAAATTGGAGGAGGTTTCAAACAACCATCCTCGTAATGAGTAAACTTAAACTATAATCTAGAAATAAAATAACAACATGATTATGTGGCTTGATCTTCTTTTCCCATTTGATCTCTCGAGGTAGTAATATCTACCATCGCCTTGTAGTCGAGCCGGGCCGTAATCCCATATTTATGACCCTCGCCTTAAACATTGCATTTGAAAGTGCTGCAACACTTTCTTAGTAGAATCGCTAATGAATTATAGAGTTAGGCACCTGAAGGATATGGTTTCGATCGTATAGCCTGGGGCCATTTTCCCCGATCAAACTTAGTTATATTTTTAATAGTTTCCAATTGTGAGCTTCATTTCTTTCCATTGTGCTTATAATGTTTTAATTCGGGATTACTTCAAATGTGGATTCTTTTGATAATTTCAGCTTAGAAGTTGTTCATTAACATATTTTGATGATTTTCCATTTGTGAGATTTGATGCTTTTGCCATTGCCTTCTCTCGCCCCGTCTTAGCTTCATTTCCCAATTTTTAAATGATATATCTTTGTGAAATTTATCAATCTTAGGGATATCAAATTTATTTCCTCGCTTCAAAGAATCATTAAATGAACTCAATAATATTATTTTCAACTTTTTCACATTCTAGTCTCCGTTAGCCACTTCGTTGGATCAAAATCTTGCCCGTATCATAAGATGAATTGGTGATTGAAATTTGTTGACAAAATGTTTCTTGTGTTGAGATTGCAACAAGATGATGAGCTTAGTGGAAAGGAGTCGCCTTCACTAAGTGGGGCCCACAGCTATTTTTGGCGCAAAGTCTATTTTTAGAGTATGTCTATTTTTAGACATATGGATCATGTTCTATGAGTTGCAAAGTTGCCGTTTATGGATGGTTGGTCGTCGTAGAAAATAGATGGATTGCTTAGACATATCAAGTGAATCTATTTTTGGAGCTGCCACTAAAATATATATGTCGAATATTATTAGCTCTTAATAATATTTAGACTCTAAACATTATCTTATTCTTCGAGCACTTCGCCACTGTACGTATGTGGCACAAGAGCCGATATAAGGAATTACGTCACTTTAGGGTTATGTGGAGCTATTGCATGGATACTTCAAGCTAGAACTCATGTGATCGAGTTTGGTGGAGTTGATTGAGTGCTAGTGGAGTTGTATTCACTTAACTAATCTAAACATAGTTGAAGCTATTTGTATTCAGTTTAAATAATTGATACAATTAGTGAGAGGTGGTGAATTAACGTGACAATTAATTCACTAATTATAAACTCATTAATCAACTAAATAATGCATCGCTAACTTCAGCAAAGGATGGGGCCATGGAGACCAAGCAGATAGGTGAAAGAGCAAAAGTTAACTATCACAGACTATACCGTTGCTATTTGCAACACACGATATGTGGAGAAGCCCATGAGGATTGCGCAAGATGAAGCCAGGTGGTTTATCTATTTAATGAAGCCATCCCATAGCATTGAAACGCACAGAGGCCGGCTATCAAGTGGCAAAATATTGGAGCATGTGTTTTGCTAGATCTACTGATAGTGTGTAGCAATTGAGGGTGTGCATGAGAGCTAGAGAGCTTTTGTACTATGATTGTTACATGATCTCCATGACATATAAAGACATACAGATAGTTGGGGTTTTCACTTTTAATATTTCCCATTAAATACTGTGTTCATATGTGTTATTGTTCGTGGTTTTAATTGTGTATGCAATTGATTTTATTTCCGTAATTAATGATCACGTAGAAGAGATTCTCAGATACATGAAGCTAAAATATTGTGATAAGGAGAATCTCTATGA
Organism: Pinus albicaulis; assembly: GCA_034641835.2. Lineage (NCBI taxonomy): Eukaryota > Viridiplantae > Streptophyta > Pinopsida > Pinales > Pinaceae > Pinus > Pinus albicaulis. Next base: position 27,892 of record JAXQQM020076890.1, read on the forward strand.
ATAATATATCCGTTATTTAAATTTCTACATCTTGTTGATGCTTTAACTTTGCATTCATTTTGCTTCTTTTATGAATTTATCTATTTGAGGTTGACTTTTAAATTTTTCCATTGTTGCCTCAAACTCTTATATCTTTCTCTCGTAATCTATACTTGGTGATGTAACCTTAGTCTTTCGAAGTCTTTTTAGAATTGAGACATATTCATCTCAATTTTGTTATTTGTGTTAAGCCATTCTTGTTCTAGTTGTCTCTAGTTCCCGAACCTATCCTCCTTTTTTCTTAAGTAAAATTTGTAATTCTCCGTAGGCTGTCAATGGTGGTCATTGCATATGCTCCCGCGAACCGTGACAACTTAGTGAGATGTTCCGTAGGATCCGCAAAAGGATCTTTCCATAAAAGATCAGATTCATCATTACCATTTGAAATCGATTCATCAATCCTTATTCTCTTTCTTTCTTTGGCACAAATTTCATGATTTAAATAATAGAAAACTATCAAGTGGGAGTGTATCTCCTCAATCCTAAAATGATCCATTTGGTAGGGTATGTCTCCGGGATGATCTCTTTATCATGAATTTCTCACCTACTATAGTGGTATTGCAATTTGACCAAATTATGGGTTTGTTCAAGTGTTTGGAAACCTGTCAATTCTTCATTATTAGGCTTTGGTGGTGGTGTTTTGAGTGATTTGAAAAATTTTCCCATTCTGCTCTTAACTTTTCTGATTGGAGGTTTAACCATCTACCATGCGTATTCTCGTGATATGCCGAACTTATTTAGTAGATGATTCAACTCCACAAGTTTATTCCCTCGAGCTGCAAGATCTCAATTCCTTTAATCACTTTTTCAATTATTATCTCAAGATTTTCATTCATGCCTTCAGACTCATCATCTGTCCGAACTTTGAGATTGGTGATGTGATTTCTCTCACTCATGATTTTATTTCTCTTGAGATTCATCTTCCGACATATCTTTAGCCTCATTACCTAGACTAAGACTTGGAGTTATTCTATTGAAATATTCAATAACAGTGTTCCAAAGGGATTGTTTCAAAGATCTTTGCTTCTATATGTCAAAAATCCTCAAAGTTTGTTTATTTATTTTATTAGATGTGATCCTTAACACATCCGTGAACTTTTCTATACCTTCAAAGAAATCATCAAACATGTATTCCTTTGAGGAAAAGGTTTAAGCTTCTGAGATTAGTGGTGAAATTTTTAACCACATATGTAGGATCATACTACTTTGGCATCGTAGCTATATTCAAAGAAGGACATTTCCGCATCTCTTATCTCGCATGACCAATATCAAATGGGAAAATGTGCCACATTGTAGCGTACAGAAGCCGATAACTTTTCTTGGAATTTATGAGTCAGTTGGTTATGCCACCGACTAGAAGTTGATAAGAAATATCCCGGCTAAGAGCTTCTTGTCGTAGAACATAATAAGGTAAGACATAGGGGAAGAAAAATTCTAAAGACTCGATATAGTAAAATTTTCTTCAAAGAAACCATCTAGCTGGCTGGTGTAGAATATCTGCGGATTAAATTTTCTTTTGAAATCCTAGGGATTTTTTATTAAATATGGTCTGATGGGTAGGTAACATAACTCAAGTAAAATTTTATAGAAATGAAAAATGAAACTTGTTTCCCATAGGCTTATGGTATATATGAATTGGATTGGGGTCCTGCTTTTCCACTTCCATCCCATAATATGAAAGCTAGAATTAAGCATATTGCGTCCATGATGTGCACACTCATATAGAAGGGAGGTATGGTTCTGGTGGAATGGGCTCATTTTCCCAATTCATAATGAAAGAATCGATGATTGCATCAATCAAAAGAACCGAATCTAAACAAAATCTAGTGGAATCAAAGCCAGAAAGACCCCTACATACCATTCCCGCAAAGATAACAAGAAGGGAGGGGAAGAAGTATCGGGTACATACCAAGTTTATCCCACTTTAGCTTGCCTTGGTCTTATTTCCATCCTTTTTATTACCTTCATGAGGTATGTATTCTTTTTCATATAGATTCAGAGAAATGCATTAATAAGTGCAAATATTCTCGAGGCATAGGTAAATGATACATTGTCCTTAAGTCTTTTGCTATGAATGAACCAATGGTCTCAAGATTATAATTATTAAATGATATATTGTTTGTTGAGCTTGTCAATGAACAAATTTACCATATCAAGATATGGTAAAATTTTTGGTCTTGCCCCCACCCCCGTGGAGGAACAAACATGCGACTTCAAAATAAGAAGGGTCTCGATGAAACTTATTCATCCGTTGTTACCATCTTCGCAATTATCTTGGTTGTTCTACTAGAATAGATTGTACATGGTCTCCCATGACAAACTTCCATAATATTCAAGTACCCATCGTAACCGAGAACAATGTAGTCATGTCTATGGATTCTTCGAAGATATGCTTGGGCAAATTCCTTGCCTTTATTTGACATTCCTTTTGGATATAGTTTCCTTGATGGCTTCTTGAGTTCAAGCGAGAAAAGAGAATGAAGATCTAACATTAAAAGGAAAAATATTATAGAGAATGAATGTAAATCAAAATCCAATGCATTAAATTTAAAACACGCTTGAATTTAGATATCAAATTTTCAATCCTCGTTCTATCAATGCCTTTTAATAACCCTTTCATTATTATCAAATCAACATTATCCCCGATGCAATGTGTCTAATCTAGCGATATTAATCATTAGATCTCATAACGCATTGATTTTCTTTGAATAATAAATGAAATATCGCACAGATCACAATTTTTAGCCAATACCGTTATCATATGTTTCTACCATTTTTGAGACACAAAAGGCGATCTCTACAAATTTCACATTGCATTTTCTTCTTGCGGTGAACATAAATTTTCATTTGGTTAAACCTTACACAATGCGAAGTGTGCTAAAGATACGTATAGTTTTGCACATTGTCGATTTTTATGAATGTTTCATTTAAGTTTTATTGCATTTTCTGTCCAAATTAGTGCAACTTTTCCGAAATGTTATATGTTTTTTTCTAAAGAAGGTGCGACGCGATATCTCCTTTTGAAGCACCTTTTTAAATCTTTTCAATGGGGATTTTATGTTGAAGCGCATATCGCAATCTGGCGTATATTATGTGTGTGTTTTAACTTTATTAGTCTGTAAGTTATGCGATTTGCAAGAAGCACTTTGAAATGAAAGTGGAAAAGAAAAAGCCTTTATTTTTAAAATTTTAAGTCTTACGCTTAAATTAAATAATGCTTATAAATTTCTATTATTATTTTTGAAGGTCCCTATTTATTTTAATAATAAATGGGGGGTGTTTGTATAGTAAAATAGGACTATAAATAAATGAAAGGGCTGTGACCTTTATTCTCTACTCACCATATTTACATCAAATAAGTATGCAAGCTCGTGCACCAACCCCAAAGGAGAATGAACACAACCTTGAAGGATATAGTGGAGGAATAATTACAAAATATGTTGGATGCAGTGGTTCATATACCCCATCTCGTATAGTGAATGGGTGTCACCTCTAGTCTTAGTCCCAAAGAAGAATGGGAAGTGGGTGATTTGTGTTGATTATAGAGAACTAAAAAGGCCACAAAGAAACAACATTTCCCTTTACCCTTCATCGACCAAGTCCCTCGGATGGTATTGCAGTGGGAAAAATTATTCCCCTTTCTTAGATAAGTTTTCAATGGTTACAATGAGATACAGATCAAACTTCTGTAGTCCAAGAGAAGACTACATTTAGATGTCCTTAAAATTTTCTTATAGATTTCTACACTTTGGCCTAAGCAATTCCCCCGCCACTTTTCAAAGAGCAGTTATGAGCATCTTTGTTGAGTTTCTCCATGACTCTCGAAATCTACATGGATGATCACCCGTATGGATGTGATTTCCGTAAGGCCCTATCTAATATGGGTAAATTCCTAAAATGTATTGAAATGCATCTCTCCGAGCCCTCGAGAGTGTGAATTCTTGATGAAGACATGCACTATACTTAGCCACTCCATATATCGTATGAATACAACTAGACCCAAATAAGATTTCTCTCATAAAAAGGGTCCCCGCCCTCATAAATAGAGAGATGTTAGGACTTTCTCAAGTGCTTGGTTGGCTATTATAGATATTCATCAAGAATTTTAGTAAAGTGACATTACTCCCGGAGTGACCCAAAAACATTATCAAGTGCTGCAGACGCCTTCCTCTAGCATCAATGGTATGGAGGTAAACACATAAGAAGAGGAGAATACAAGGACAAAAGGAAGGAGGAGAAAAAATAGAACAAAAAGAAAAGAGATGGGAACATATACAAAATAAGTAGAGGTAGAAGTAGAAATATATGAAAAGGAATAAGGGGAAGAAAAGAAAAGGAGAAATTGAGTCCTAATAAGACTACTAAGCCCATGAAATAAATATATCCCCACATCAAACAAGTTTGTCTCCAGAACACCGAAACCGAGTAGTCAGAATCTTTGCCACCTTAAGCACTCCAGTTTAAACCAAAAGAAAGATACAAAAGAAAATCCTCTATATTTCAAGACAAGGAAGAGCACTAAAATCAAGCTTAGGGAGAGGCCAAACTCCCAAAATTCCCCATCACAAGTGAGAAGTCCCAAGTAAGGAAGGAAGAGATAGATGAGCTGAAGGAAAATTTGAGGAGGTCACCTCTCCAAATACCAAAACAAAGACTATAAAGATATGTGAGGAGGCCTACCAGATCAACCCCCTTCAAGAAACCCAAGACACCAACGTACCTCCAACAAGAAGAAAAAGACAAGCTAGAAGAGCTGCGATCATTCTATAGGAGGACATATCATGCTACAGAGGGGACAAAGCATGCTACAAGAGGGAAAGTACATTTTACATGAAGGGAAGAATGAAATTAGAGGAACATAAAGAGGAATTATAGGGTGAGAAGTTTAAATTAGAAGAGAAGGAAGTGCCACATGAAGGGAAAAGTGTTCCACAATAAGAAAAGAGAAGGAAGGTGAGTTACAGAGGCAAGAATCTCCACAAAAACTTTTGTAGTGCTGACTCCTTAGAGCTACACAAGCCTATTTCACAACCTAACTTGGAGTTCTATTACAAATTCATTGAAGGAGGGATGATCATCCCTGAAAATTTCTCACAATACCACTTCTCTTTTATGAGCTAAAGAAAGAAAGGGAAAGGACCCAAAATGGATGCAAATTTCAAGTAAAAGAATGTGGAAGATGTGGGTTTTATAGAGGATAAAGTTGAAAGAGATTGGGAAGGAATTAGCCGATTTGAGACCTTGGGGGAGTCTATGAAACGAAAACTACAAGAGAATTGAGGTTAACAAAGAAGCTACAGACAAAGAGACCCACTTGTCACCATGGAAAGTATATACATGGAGGAACTACAATGTAGACATCCTTCCAAGTCTTATGCTCTTTTCTCAAAGAGAAATGGTTACAATTTCAAATGAAACATCGGCATACCATGATTCTCTTCCTCCTTTTCCAATTTACAGAGATAATTTCTTGAATTTTCCAAACAAGCTAACATTGGGGATGTAGGGAAGATGTATGAGTTTTATATGCATAAATTCATAATAAATTCCATGAACCATTGGGATCCTAATTAAAACTATGACATGCAATTCATGGCCTGGATTCGGTTAGTGCACGAGGAAACAAGAGCATAAGAGGTAAAAAGGGTGTTAGAAAAAGAAGAGAGGAACCCTATATATCGTAGCCGAGCTAATGAGCCCCAGGGATATCATGAGAAATCATAGCCTCATTTCCATTGATGTTGTTTTGGCATAAAAATACATTGAAACCCAAAATTGTGTGCCATTCTCCATTTTGATAATACTTCTAAATTTTCTAAGCAGAGGCTCGCTTGGCGTGATTACCAAAGGAGATGGCATGATTTACCACTAAGTGGGAAACATAGAGAATGCCACTCTCCGAAAGGATGAATAATGCATTGGAGAAGTCACCCTTCTATAAAAAGAGCTATGCAAAGGATGAGAATTCAATGGATAAGGTTGAAACTCGGCCCATCTTTTCTACTAGCCCGTTTGAAAGGAAGAGACCAATCTCAAGAGAAAAAGAGTGGTTTGAAGGAGAAAACAATGTAGGATTCTAGCCATCTAAGTGCACTCCATCTTAGGTCCCTTGGGATGTCAAGGATGTCACCAAGGCCATGAGAGAGATGAATATGGATGATCGAGTTGCTCAAAGGATGAGGAACCATTTCGTAGGGGGGTGATGGTGAGGCTCATCAATAGGTACATTACAAAGGGTCATGTAATGATATCCTAGATTTAAACTCTCTCTTCTCACATTTATTTACATTTTTGTCATATTATTCTTAGTGATAAGGGTGAAAGATGCTTGTCATATAATGTAATCTAATATGGTTTAATTGTAGGAAATGGAGCAATTTTTGAGACAATTTCTATGAGAGGGGCTCAAAGTAGACAATATGGGAGATTGCTTGGGGGTTATGTACTCCCTAACTCTCTCAATCATCCCAATATCACATCAATATCTCTCTCATAATCTTGAGGTCATTTCAGCCAAGCAAGTGAAAGTCATGAGGAGTCGAGGTCCACTATTCACAAGTTTCAAGAGACGATATTCCTATTTTCTAGTGGAGATGTTGGTAGCTACCCTCTTGTATAAATAAACATGTATAAGAGCTCATTAGGATTCAAATTTTTTTTAAAGCTAATAGATCTGTTTAGGATTATTATTATTATTTTTATTTTCATATGATGTATTAGAATTTGATGCAATGATAATGAGAATTTGTTGTTTGATACATTAACAGAAGTTAGTTTCATAGGGTTATGCTTTAAGAGGCCCAATCCATTGGATAAGTCCTATTATGTACTTCTATTCTCTATTAAATTTTACAATATTTCTTTTAGTTTCATGCATTTTAGTAGTAGAAAAATCTATTAAACTATGAATGTAGCCTCTACTCCTCATATCTCTCATGGGAGCATGAGTAGAAGGAATTCCAACCACATCCCCAAAAATATTCTTTATGATTTCTTGGAAAGAGAAGTAGAGTGATTATCTTGTTTATCATATGATTAATTTTGGTTAGAAGTTGATTTGTTTCTAGATCAAAGTTTGGCATAGGTTAGATAATACTTCTATTCAACATAACTTTTCCACTTCAGTTATTTTAGTTTTTCAATAACTTCAATGAATGGATGCATGCAATGGTTGCGAGACTATTTGAAGTTGTAGTTGTTGGTGTCAGATTTGGCTGATTGGCAAACCAAATGACAAGGCAACATCAAAACCAAACTTTTAAAGCCGTAGGACCTAGCCTTTCCTAGTTTCCGTAGAGGGATCTCTAATCGTTTGCAAAGATATGACTTGTTTGTCATTGTGAAAAGGTTGATTTTAGGCTATTTATTAAGCATGAGTATGTTTGATTGTTTGGTGGAACATGATGATCTAGGCAGCATAGAGAAAGGGAAATCTCTAAGTCATTAGGAAATGGAGTCAATAGAAGTTATGACAAGTCACCAATAGATCGAGGTATCAAAGGGCAAATCTAACATACAAGTGATCTACAAAGTCTTTCAGTGGAATCAAAAGGACATCAAAGGTTTAGAATGAAAAGTAGAACTAAGGGCAATTAAGAATCCTTAATTATATGTACTTTCAACAAAGGGACTTAAAACATCATTTGAACATGAAGAGGTATCTATAGACAGGGCTAACCATGAATTCTTACAAATCACACTTCAGCAACAATTCTCAGACAAAATTTTCAAATGAAATATAGGAGTCGAGGAATGCTCTATTTCATCCAAAGATTTCACTTTCAAGGATAAGAAAACATTCAAGATTCACAAATAATTGCATTCATAAGAGGGAACTCCTAGAAATATTTGATTATAGCTATAAAGACATTTTAAAACAATTATCTTAGCAAGAAAAAGGGTATGATAAAAACAGCACTTTTGGCAGATCGTAAACAATGGTACTTTAAAGGGAGACTTCATAACAGCTTTCTCAAGAGTGCGTAAAGTGTTGGTGGAAAACTCATAAATCATTCTTGAGACCAACCTGCTTGAACTATTTCAATAAACAAGCATAAGGGTTCAAGAGAGTACCAGAATTCTCTAGAATGCCCCTTTAAGAAAACATTAAGACAATGAAGAGTAAATAGAACTAAGGTGCTTTCAAAAGACATTTCTTAGTTCTTAAAAAATTTTTACTCTACCGTAATAAGAAATGATGAAACAGAATGGAAAATAGGAAAAACATTAACAAATTAGAATACTTCACCAACATCCAAGCCTCGTAGATCCAATGACAAAGCTTTTTCTCCATCAACAAACATGCCAAAAACATCTATGTTCCAAAACATCAATTTTATTTCAACTTCGTGAGAACTATGTATTATTTCAAAGATTCATCAAATGTCCACCTTACAATGAGTTCCAAAGCAATATTCATGTTGCAAATGAGAGGGAACTCTCTTTAGCATTCAAAATGTTTATTAATGACAGTAAATACGTTCCTAGCCTTGAAACCCATGCAAGGCCCATGTAGGAACATGTGTGCAACTACTTCTCTATTAATAACTCTATCTTAACTATACAAGGAGAAAAATAGGTGAAAGATTGACTTTTAAGGCTTTATCTTATCTTTACACATGTCCCGATAGTTTAAAATATCTTCAATCGTGGGTGGATAACTCAATTTGCCCTTTAGGACATAACGTAGGCCGAGGTGTGGCGCTAGATTTATCGGATGAATAATCGGCTTCGTTGATGTATTTGAGGCTCTTTAGGCCTAACTTGCCTTAAGTTAATCATTAAAAATGTGTCTAAGGCCTAATTTATTTAGCCTTCATAATCCATTATATTGTCTTTATCTTCTTTCTGACTTCTTTAAAATTTTTTTCATCCTTTTTTGATTTTGTTCTCAACCATTATAATATTCATTTGAGCTTTAAACTTTGTCTTTTTTCTTGATCTTTACCGACTTTCTTTTGACCTGTTTGTGTACAAAGTCTTCAGGTCAGAGGGTTTAGTACAATAGTCAATGTTCATGAGACATCGACTAATCCCGAAATTGTAGAAATTATATGCACTAAGCAGCATATGTCCAAGATCCACCCGATTCGCACTATTTAACTTTTTATGAAAGATACCTAATCTATTCCACTTGTTAATCTTTTTGCGGAAAAATTAATTGCACACACATGTGAAGCATAAACAAAACACTCATCGCACATAACAAGCAGCTTTTAACCGGAAAGCCCTCGAAGTCGTAAAACCAAAAACTATATATTATGTAATATGGAGATCATATGACAATCTCATACAAGCATACAAAGCTTATCACAAGCCCTCGCACAAGATACAACTAATACACACTAATCAGGCCTAATCTTGCAAATCCATGCATCGTATCTTTGGCCACCTACTAGCTCAGCCCACCACGTAATCTCTCGCTCAAGAATAGGCTCGAATGAATTCAAATTTCTCCATCCTTTGGATCGCGCAATCCTCTACTGCATCTCCATTGAGTGTTGGATGCAATCAATGCATCACTATAGTCACAGATAATATCTTGCCCTTTCACCTATCTCTCCACCGTCTCCACCTAAACTACCATGCACTCGTAGTTAACTATGTATTTTTCGCCGATTAATGAGTTAGTTATTTATGAATTAATTAACTAATTAATTCACTCCACTCTCACTAGTGTATCAATTAGTTAGACTAGATACAACTAGCTCAACCGAGTCTAACTGAGCTAAACTGAATACAACTCAACTACTTCTTCCAACTATATCATAACTCTACCACTTGAGTTCTAACTAATTCTCCCATGCAATAGCTCCAGTGAAACCTCGTAGAATAGCGTAATTCCTTCGTCACCGTTGCGCCACATTTGTGAACCGAACCGAAGTGCTCCAAGAGAATAAGTTGTTGTTTAGAGTCCGATTATCATTAAGAGATAATAATAATCAACATGCATCTATTTTTAGATCGACGAACTATAAAATAGACTTCGCCCAATATTCTAAAATAGAATTTCATCTATTTTTCCAACTTGACCAACCTTCCACAAATAGCATCCCGCAATTTCTCGAAATATGATCATCAGTGTCTAAAAATAGACTTTGCGCCAAAAATAGCTCTCATGGCCCACTTAGTGAAGGCGACTTTTCACTAAGCTCATCATCTTGTTGAATCTCAACACTCCTCTCAACAAGATAGGATTATCCTTCACCCCAATTCCCGCTCTATGGTATTCGAATTTGCTCGGTGAGTGCCTTTCGCCGGGGAATATCTACATCCTCATCCTTCATGGGAATGTAATAAAGCAACATGATCTTTCGTTGCACACAATCTCCGATATGATGATACTGCATATCAATATGTTTAGATCTATCATGAAACACAGATTAACCGAGAGATTAATGCAACTCGATTATCACAATGAATCACCATGGATCTAAATTTGAACCAACAAACCAACCGTAATCTACCTCGTCTAGATAGCCTCACATGCAAATGCTAAACTTGCCGCCATGTATTCTCGTTTCCAAGAATTGAGTGCCACGGATCTTTGTTTCCTAACGTACCAAGAAACTACCGCAGACCCGATACTCAAAATCCCTCCCGATGTGCTCTTCCGTCTCGTTGGGCTTCCTACCCACCCGCATCTCGTGAAGCCATGCAACTTCACTCTCATCCGTCTATCTATACCATAAAACCATACTCGTATGTTCCCCGAGATATCTCAGACATGCTTATTCGTCTTCCAAAAGAGCTTGGTAGGCTTAACCATCGCTGTGAAAGCGGTTCACCGCATAGCATATGTCCGGTCTTTGTATCGACTAAATACATGAGCGAACTCACCAACCGTCGATAAACAAGTGGCATCCACTACCTCTCGTCGATGTAGCATCCTCTTTCTTACAATTCCCCGGAAGAGGAGTGTCGATAGGCTTATGTGCCTTGCATGTGAAACTTCTCCAAAGATTCCGGCATACTTTCCTTAAGACACAGCTCACCTTCTCGTCGCTATACTTCAAATCCAAGGAAATAATGAAGGAGGCCTAAATCCTTCATCTCAAACTCCTCTTTGTAAGATCCGCCTTGCATGAGTGTATCAACTTCTCATCACTTGTTAGTATCAAATCACTGGGAAGAGCAGTACAATGATCAAAGCTACCCTCAACTAAAATCTCGGCACAAAGTTTGCATCCGCCTCACTTCGGGTGAAGCCAAGTCTTAAGTGAAATAGTTGTCGATCCGGGTGTACTGCCAATGTGGTGCTTGTTTTTAACCCATACAACGCTCTTTTGAGTCGCATTGTACATGCGACTCGCCGTTGAAGATCTCAAATCCTTCGCCGCTCAATGTACACCTCTTCCTCAATGATCCCATTAAGGAACACAATCTTCACATCCATTCGATGAATGTGCCAACCCATCAAGACCGAGAGAGCAAGGATGGTCCATATGGAAGAATACCGTGCGATAGGTGCAAAGGTTTCTTTCATAGTCAATCCCCTCATTATACCAGGTATAAATAAATCTTTGCCTTATACTTCTCGATCTTCTTATCGCAGCTTGCTTTACCTTGTAGATCCATTCTTGATCCTACAACTGATTTACCCATCGACCTTGGAACAATCTCCCAAGCACTTTTTCTGACAATGGAGTCATACTCCTCCACCATGGCATCTACCCATGTGGGCTCATGCACTACTTCTTCAAAATAAGATGGCTCTGTCACGATACATTTTCTCATAAGAGCCATGTATCCAGTAAATCGGTCAGGTGACTATCTCTGTTTGTGCTGTGATGTAGCGACTCCTACATTTTGTGCCGCATCAAGCTTTAGTCTCTCAGCTTCTGTGGTATGCTTTCTGCCTTGTCTGATGTTTGGTTCTTCATGAGTGGACTCCACTCCATGAATCTCCTCCCGTGTCTTATCCACATATAGAGGCTCATCTTTGGAAACAAGAAGTTCCTCCTCTGCATGCAAGTGTAGCTTCCTCTCAAGCGACAACTTCATGGCTTTCACCTCATTGAATTTTATATCCCGTCACACCACATTCATCCAACTGTCTGGAAAATTCACATGATAATTATGGGGTGTTTCTGTGTACCCCAAAAATATCCCAACTTTTGCAGTCGGCTCCAGCTTCTTCCTAGCATCCTTTGTCCAATGAATGTAAACATATGAGCCAAAAATATTCACATGAGAAATATCAGGCTTCTTACCAGTAAAAGCTTCTTCAGGTGTACTCATGCCAAGTACTCTATGAGGACAACGGATTTGCACATAAACCGCAATGTTGCATGATTCTGCCCACAAGTGCATCGATAAGCCCTAGTCATGCAGCATCGCTCGTGCAGCACCCACGATCGTTTTGTTCTTCCTCTCAGCAACCCCATTCTATTGTGGGTTATGATGTGCTATGAGTTCTCTTCAAATTCCTTCTTTGCTACAGAAGTCATTTAATTCGCCCGAGATGTATTCACCACCATTATCGCTCCGTAGAGCTTTCACTTGTTCCCCGAATCCTTCTCCACCAATGCTTTGAACTCACAGAACTTTGAGAACGTTTCGCTCTTCTTCTGCATGAATAAGATCTAGCATCTACGAGAATATTCATCAACAAATATAGCATAATACGTGTGTTATGTTGTTGAAGCAACCGAGAAAGGTCCACACACGTCTGTGTGAATTCTCTCCAGGATCACCGAAGCACATTTCTCCTTCTCATGAAAGGTAGTCTTCACAAACTTACCCATAGTACATCCCTTGCACTGATTTGACTACGCAAGAGTACCCTTGGGAAGTCCAGTAGAAATCTGCTGCAAAAAATTCAAAGCGCCATGGTGAAAATGGCCCAATCTCCTATGCCATAATTCGCCCTCATCCTGGCTCACTACTTCTTTTGTTTTTCCCACCATTGCAGCGCAGCCATCTACCTCCAGCGTGTAGAGATTCTTAACTCGAATCCCTATCTTCTTGGTTTGACCCATTCTTTTATATCAAAGGAAGGTTTTTCCCTCACTAAAAACAACATCATAACATTTGTCTTCCAACATTGCGACCGAGACCAAGTTCTTCTTCAGACCTGGAACATGCATTACATCCTTCAACAAGAATGGATTACCGGACTCCCTCTCAAAGGTAATGGTCCCAATGTCGGTCGCACTATATCGACCATCGTCACCCATCTCTATATGCATTTGGAGGTCCTTCTCCTCCAAGTCACTAAACAACTCCTTGTCTCCCATCATATGGAAAGACGCACCACTATCAAGATACCACACCAATCCCATATAGATTGAAACCAAGCATGCGATCAAAGAGAAATCAAGTTCAAATTGCAGGGCTAAGGCCTCTCCAGCTGCAGCTCCAGCAGCGTTCTTGTTCTTCTTCTTCTGTGGGCAGTTAGCAATGAAATGCCCATGTTCGTGACAGTGAAAACACTTCACTTTGGACAAATCCTGCTTCTTGCCTTTAGCATCGGATTTTAAAGGAAATTTCTTCCCCTTCCCTTTCCTTGCTTTGGCAGTCAAAGCCCAATTCTCTTCATCTTCATTCTTCAATGAAGAGCCATCCCTGGTACCCCGCCTTATCTCCTCCTACACAAGATCTGACCAAAGTTGCTCCCATCCCAGCAATTTCTCTCGTCCATTGACGGAATCTTCGTAGCTATGCCAACTCTTCGGAAGCCTAAGGAGAGCCAAGCTCACCAAGTCATTAGGGGAATTTTGAGGTCTAAAATGGGCCTCCTAATTAAATTATAAAATAATAGTGGAAATAATAAAATAAGATTTGATTACATCATCAAATTTTAAAGGGAAAAAAGAAAAAAAACCTACTTTTTCAACTCGTATTTTGAACTTATCTCCCTAATTTTTTACTCAAATTTCGAGAAATAATACTTGTTGGATGAAAAATTGAATTCCCCATCCAAGGAGTACCCATGTTGCATACTTTTGATGGACTCTTCTATACAAAAAATAATAAATACATAAAAAACGTGATTACAATCACATTTTTCATGTATTTATTATTTTTTCTGTAGAAGAGTCCATCAAAAGTATGCAAATCACGTTTTTCATGTATTTATTATTTTTTGTATAGAAGAGTACATGGGTACTCCTTGGATGATAAATTAAATTTTGCATCCAACGAGTACCCCTGCTCGAAATTTGAGTAAACCCTTAGGGAGATAAGTTGAAAATATGAGTTGAAAAAGTAGTTTTATTATTTTATTATTTTTTAATATTTTTACTTTTTTACTCAAAAAATGGTGAATCACCCCCCATGGTTGACATCATCATCTTAAATCCTACTGGTTCTCATAAAATTTATTTTGGTTGTACATTTTTCTTAGGAGGCCCATTTTAGACCTCAAAATTCCCCTAATGCAACTTCCTCAGGTCGTTGTTGCTTTGGAACAAATCTGTCAAAGCCTTCCACATTAAGAATGGAGTGGATTTCCTATGAAGGTTGGACACAATATGGTCGTTCACACCTTCCAACAGAATTCTTCTTGTCTTTGCTATCTTCTTTTTCCATGCGTCAAATAATGCAGCATCGCTAGATCCCAGCTTAGGAACATCGCTATTGATGAAATCCTTCAGTCCATTATCCTCCAACACCGCCTCCATCCTATCCTTCCAGGCTATGTAATTCGAGCTCCCATCAAGGGCATACTCCAAACGCAACCCGTTTAAAGACATTTCAATGTACACTCAATTGTCGCACCAAGAATTTTCTGCAGCAAATTCGAATTGTCCACCAGCACAAACTCAGTAATTCTTCACAATTGCAATCTTCAAGAACTAACACTGCTTTGATACCATGTAGAAATCATATATAAGATGCATGTATATATCTTGATTCTCCTGATCTAACAATTTTTTATCTTCTTGCTAAATACAAAATCCTTCCACTATTAATCTTTTGTGTAAATTAAATATTCAATTGCAAACACATGAAGCAATAAAAACAATCGCACATAAAACAATTGTTTAACGGGAAATCATGAAGCTGAAAACCCCAACTATCATATATTATATATCATGGAGATCATGTAACAATCTCATACAAAGCTTAGTACATAAAGCTCTCAGTACAATCAATCATCACACACTAATCAGAAGAAATCTTCAAATCCATGCACCGATTTCTTGCCACCTGATAGCCTGCCTCCACTGTGCAATCCCTGCTGAAGAATAGCTCTGAATGAATTAGAATTACCCTTCCCTTGACTGTGCAATCCTCATTGGAAACTCCAATGTGTGTGTAGTGCAATCAATGCAACACTATAGTCACAACAGATAGTCCATCCAGCCCTTTCAGCTATCTCTCCACTGGGTCTCCACTGTAACTGCCATGCACTGTAGTTAACTGCTATATTATTCAGTTGATTAATGAATTATTATTTGTGAATTAATTAACTAATTAATTCACTCCACTCTCACTAGTGTATCATTCAGTTAGACTAGATACAACTAGCTCAACTGAGTTTAACTCCATTAACTGAGTTAAACTGAATAACAACTCCATGAACTACTCTTCCAACTCTGTCATAACTTTGCCACGTCAGTTCTAACTGAGTCCTTCATGCATAAACCACCAATAAACCTTAGGAATTGCGTAATTTCTTCAGCCCACTGATTTTCCAAATTTGTACACTGAAATTAAGTGCTCCAAGAGAATAAGTTGTTGTTTATTGTCAGATTATTATTAAGAGCTAATAATAATCAACACTTCTATTTTTAAATCAACGATCTATCAATGGACTTCGCCCAATATTCTAAAAATATAATGTCATCTATTTTTCCAACTTGATCAACCATCCACAAATAGCATCTTGCAACTTCTGAAATATGATCATCATGTCTAAAAATAGACATAGTCTAAAAATAAACTTGCCCCAAAAATAGTTTGCGGGCCCACTTAGTGAAGGCAACTCTTTTCACTAAGCTGATCATCTTATTGAATCTCAACAATTAATGATGCCAGTACTTTTACCCCCCATGCCCTAGGATTACCAATATAAGATTCCACAGTTTGATAGCATTGGTCCTATGACAACCCAGCAACACATAGATAAAATGAACGATTTTTTTGACCTGCAAGAAATTGATGATGACAGTGTAAAGTTGAGAATGTTTGCCCAGAGTTTGGGGGGGAGTCAGAAAATGGTTCAAAGTTTTAACTGCTAATAGCATTCATGAACTCCCTTCTTTCCACCAAACATTTATAAACAGATGGGAAGTCAAGAAAAATCCACTGCAGATTTTATCAAAATATGAAACTATTAAGAGATCTCCAGAAGAGAGTGTGCAAGACTGTTGTACTAGATTTAACAAACTATACAACGCACTCCCTTCTAATATGAAACCACCCCAAGGGATAGTTCTGCTTAAATTCCTAGATGGATTTGACCCAGACATGGCCTATCAGCTCAGGGAGAGAGACTCGTCAATTCTAGAGGAAATGCGAAAATATTTTGTGAGTGTAGAAGCTAGTTTATTGGCCAAAAGGGATAGGATGAGGACTGAGAGGAGAGTCACAATAAGAGAAGAACCCTTAGCCTCTCCATTCGATGCCAAAATTGACAATTTGGTAAGGACTATGGAAAGAATGAGTCTGAATGAAAGAGAAATACCCAGATAAAATCAACCAGTACCCCAAAACAGGAATTAGAACCCAAGATGAAACCCTCCATAGGTTAGACAGAGAGAGAAAAGAGGTCCTGATCAGCAGATTAGGCCTCCTTTTCAAGAAAACTATGTTGATGAATATGAAGGTATAGTGGAGGAAGTTGAGGAAAATCATATTAATTTGATGGTGATTAATGAAGATGATTCTATTTTTCTTACTGAAGAAGAACAAGACTTGTTTTCACTAATCCAAATAGACTTCGGATCCGAAGAATCTGATCATTATAGACTAGGTTTTGAGAATGCCATTATGGAGGTCCATCGACAATACAATTTGATAAGCAAGAAAAATTTGGATAATTATAATAAGGAGGATTCAAAAAATTGTAGAACTTTTGAGCCCAACCCCAATTATCAGCTTCTTCTTATTACTCCCATGTAGTTAAATTCTCATTCCCATAAACATACATTCAACAAGCTGAAAATAATAAATATTTCTGAAAACACAAATTTTGGAAATTTCAAAGCGCTGGAAATTGCAGAAATAAAACACAGAAAATATTTCAGCCACACACAGAAAATTAACACGATGATTTTTTGTCAATATGACCCTCGAAAAGCCCCCTACAACTCTTGGGGAAAACCAATTCGAAAGCTCTTCTTTATTTCTGAATATTTCTTTTACAAATAAATGAAATGAACAGTAAAAATGCCAGCAACCATAATTTTTACTTATCTCAAAAACCGTGCATATACTCCACCTCGATTTTTCTGCCAAATGCAAAATAGAAAATTATAGTAGAAGGTACAGCCTTAAACGATGTATGGACAACATAGAAAACAGTGTCGGAACAGTTGCACGGCCTTCCTTGAAAAACATGCCAAAGGTTGCCTTGAAAACAGTGCCAAATAAATGTTGTACAGACCTCGATTTCTGTACTACTAAGTTGTTGTATGGACCTCAAAAACAATGATGTTTTTGTTGTTGTACGGACCTCGAATTCCATGCCTCCTTAAATATTGTACAAACCTCGAAATATATGCCACACTACTGTAATAAATGTTGCTTCCCTTTCCTCGATTTTCATACACTTCGAAAATCGTGCTCCTTCTTTGTTTTATGGACTTGCTGAAATGAAGATGCCTTGGGAAATGTGCCAAGGTATTGTTTGCTCCTCCTCTCTTCTCTACTCAGAAATTTCTTCTTTCACTCTTCTTCTCTTCTCTCAATCTGCTCATGAAAGTATGAATGACATTTTCTCTTCTTTTCCTTCTTTAACCTAACCCTAAGTGACTTTTCGGGAATCCCTAAATCCAATGGCTGAGATAGCTTTAGATTTGGGGTGAGATTAAATGTGCATTTAATTCTCACTTTTTACTTTTAATTCACCCCACTTAAATAAAGACCCACTTATCCTTTTATTTCCATAGTCATCTTTTCACTTTCTAATTTCACATTGACTTTAATAAAGTCACTTTAAAATTAGACTTAATAACTTTATCACTTTTAAATTAACTTTTAAATTAAATTTGACTTTACCACTTATAAAGTCACTTTAGGAGAAAAAGTTAAATACATTTGGACACTTTTCTCTAGGCCAAAGATCAAAGCCTTAGGGAACCACTTGTCCTCTGGTACCTAAATTTTAACAAAAATTCTGCTAAGAAAGTGTCTGAATCTGAAGTCAAGAAAACAACAGAAAACACCAAGAAAAATGCAAATAACCCATAAAATAAAAGCATAGAAAACAGTGCCAGGAAAGAAGTATATATTCTGGCCAGAAAAGCTCAGACAGACATCCCCAATACAAGCAAACAGACTGAAGTTACCCACAGAATAAACGTTGAAAGGATTGATTTGTCAAACCCATTGAAAGCTCAAACACCATTCAATATTAAGAGTGAACTTACAAAGGGGAAGATCTATATCCCTCTAACTAAATTAATCAACAAAAATGTCTACATATCTCAGTTCCTAAAAGTGTTAAATATAGGGTAAGTTACAGATACTGTCAATTTAAATGATTACATGCCTGAACTTTTGTTTCGGCCAGAAGTTGATGGCAAACCCCAGGGAGGAGATGTCCCTCCTTTTTATGTCAGTTTAAACATTCATAGTAAGATTCTTCACAACGTCGTGTTGGATTCAGGTGCATCTCACAACCTTATGCAAAACACTGTCATGGAGAAACTTGGTCTTGAAATCACTAGACGTTACAAAGATTTATACACTTTTGACTCTAGTAAAGTTAGGTGCCTAGGTCTAATCAAAGATCTTTGTGTCACTCTAGCTCAGATATCTGCAAAGCGTTTAGTGATGGACATTGTTATAGCTGACATTCCCCCTAAATATGGAATACACTTGTCTCGCTCATGGGGAGAAAAATTACAATGGACCCTGCAATTGGACATGACATATGCTACAATTATGGTATTTGGTCAACCGAGAAGACTGTATAAGGAAACATTAATGAAGTACATGGTGAGTAGCCAAGAGAAACCTCGCAATTACCCTTTTTACTCTGCTCACACTAACCTTGATTCTTCAATTTTGTATAATGATGGAATCGTTGATTCACAAGTTTCCTATATAGAAAATGATTCCACATAAAATAATGACAGTCGAATACAAACAGAACAACTAGATCCAGCAAATGAACCTCTTTGGAACATGAGTTTTGATGTCTCATGTGGAAAATTTGGCTCAGGGGTAGGCATTTGGGAGTATAATGTAGGAAACAATAGTGCACAGGGTCATTCATACAAATTAAATTTTCAGTGCACAAACAACATTGCAAAATATGAAGCTTTGCTTTTGGGATTACAAATGTTAAAAAAACTAGGAGCAAAAAGGATCTATGTACATGGCGATTCCAAGTTGGTCATAAAACAAGTCAAAGGATTGTATGCAGCAAAACATCCTAGGTTAAGAGCTTACAAAAATGTTGTCCTTGATTTCTTGAGAACTTTTGAGGAGTATGAATTAGAAGTAATTCCCAAAAACCAGAATGTCCTAGCAAATGGCCTAGCTTTTTTGGCAAGTACCTGCAATCTGCCTCACCCAAATAAATAGCATACAATTGAGGTCAAACATCGTCCTTCTATGCCAGATAATATGAGATACTGGCAGGTTTTGGGCAGTGACAAACAAACCGAAAACTTCCTACAATCTAAAGATGAATTCAAAGACAGTAATATAGACATGGATTGTGAGGAAGATAGCCTTACTGATGAACAAAGTACAGGAGAAAAAAAATCTGATGTTTTAGTAACTGTTATTTTAGATGTAAATACCAATGTAAATATTCTAGATAACAAAGTTGTACATAACACAGAAAATCAAAAAGACCTGGAAAAAGAAGAATTTGAAATACTCCAATTCAAAGACAATAATCTGCCTAGTGGGTTGGTCCCTTTAGAGGAATTATTTGACTTTAATGATGTGGCAAAGAAACCCAAGATGGAACCAGCTAGAGAAAATATTGAGGAATGTAGTATAGGCACTGAACAGAATCCCAAAATCATCAAATTGTCTAAATCTCTGCCTATAATTACAAAAAGGAGATATATAGCCATGTTCAAAGAATTCATTGATGTGTTCGCATGGAGCTATGAAGATTTGAAGTCTTATGACACCAGCATCAGCCAACATAAAATTCCAATTAAATAATATCAAAAACCATTCAGACAGAAATTGCAGAGAATAAATCCTATTTTGATTCCTTTAGTTGAGAAAGAAATTTAAAAAATGTACGAATCTAAAATCATAGTACCACTCAGATACTCCAAATGGGTTTCCAACATTGTCCCAACTAGAAATAAAACAGAGGAAATTAGACTTTGTATTGACTTTAGAAATCTTAATAAAGTATCTCTTAAGGATAATTACCCGTTACCGAAAATGGATCACATATTGCAAAGGGTAGTGGGTTCCATTAGGATATCTTTGTTAGATGGTTTCTCTAGTTACAATCAAGTGTCAGTGCACCCTGATGACCAAGATAAGACGGCTTTTATAACTCCTTAGGGGACTTTCATGTATGTGAAAATGCCCTTTGGATTAATGAATGCTGAAGGTAACTTTCAAAGGGCCATAGAAATTCCATTCACCGATGACATTGGTCACTTTATTGTGATTTATTTGAATGAAATCATTGTGTTTTCTAAAACTGATAAAGAACATTTAGCACACTTGAGAAGAGTTTTTGAAAAATGCAGAAAATTCAGAATTTCCTTGAATCCTAAAAAGATATTATTTGGATTGGAAGAAGGAAAATTGTTAGGTCATATTATCTCTCATTATGGAATCAAAATTGATCCTAGCAGAATTGAAGGAACATTAAAAATCAACCATCCCAGAAATCTTAAAGAACTCCAATCATTCATCAGAAAAATCAACTTCCTAAGGAGATTTATACCCAACTTAGCAGAATTTTTAAGGAACATTACTAATATGCTCAAGAAAGAATCAGAAATAAAATGGACCATAGAAGAAAAACAGTGTTTTGATTTGGTCAAGCTAGCATTGACAAAGGCTCCAGTACTAATCAGTCCAGATTTTACTAAAAATTTCATCATTTTCTCTTTTTCTTTTGAACATACTATTGATGTTGTTTTATTACAGAAAAATATTGAAGGACAGGAGCAGCCAATGCTTTTTTCAGCAAGGCATTAAGAGATGCCTCAGTGAAATATAATATCATGGAAAAGCAGGCTTTTTCCTTCGTTAAAGCATTGAAGGATTTTAGAGTCTATATTCTACATTCACATATCATTGCTTATGTTCCAAATGTTGTTGTCAAAGATATCTTAACACAAAACGGTCGTGACGGCAAAAGAGCAAAATGGATTGCAGTGATCTTAGAATACGATTTGGAAATCAAGCCTACCAAGTTAATTAAAGGCCACGGATTAGCAAAATTGATGGCAAAATCCAACTTTCATGTACCAGACATCAACATGGTACATTCATTAGATGATCAAGAGGAATTGGTGACTCCATTGATTAATGAAGCATTCCTAAATTCTCCATGGTACGCTGATATTTTGTATGTATTGTCAAACTTTAATGCTCCTGCTGGTTTGTCTAAAACAAAGGCTATATTTATGAAACTTAAAGCTGTTAAATTCTGCATTTTGGACAATGTTTTGTATTGGAAAGATATTGGGGGTATTTTGCTTAAATTTTTATTTAATGATGATGAAGATAGAGCAATGCAGGAGTTCCATGGATGTGACTGTGGTGGCCATCTTCATTGGAAAACCACTGCTAACAAGATCATGAGAGATGGTTTTTACCGGCCCACCTTTTTTCCAGATGTCCATAAGATGGTTATTGTTTGTCATAAATGTCAAATCTTTGAAGGAAAGAGAAATATATTTCCCTTAACCCTAAAACCTATTTCTATGGAAATCCCTTTCCAGCAATGGGAATTATACTTCATAGGACAAATTCACCCCCTATCCTCTGCCCAACATAAATTGATCCTCACTGCTACATATTATTTCACCAAATGGATAGAGGCCACCCCTTCTAGAAATGCCATCAACTCTGTCATTATAAAATTCCTAGATACCAACATCCTTTCTAGATTTGGTTGTCCTAGGAAAATCATTATAGACAATGTTGCAGCCTTTAAATCCAAAAATATGGTTTATTTTTGTTACAGGTATCACATAATATTGGGGCATTCAATGACCTATTACCCTCAAGGTAATGGACAGGTTGAATTTTCAAATAAAATCCTAGTGAGCATCATTAAAAAGCTTATGTAGGAGAATAAGAAATCCTGGCACAATAAGTTGATCAATGCTCTTTGGGCAGATAGGCTCACCACAAAGAAGCCAATTTGCATGTCCACATACCAATTGGTTTATGGGATGGATGCGGTGTTTCCTTCTTCCTTGGGAGTTCCAATAATGAAGATAATCCAATAGGTCCAAGTTGAACTCAATGAAATTCAAAGGAGGTTAAATGACACCATTCAGCTGCAGCAGTCCGAAGAAGAGGTTTACAACAAAACACAAGTAATTCAAGATAATATCAAAAAGATATTTGACAAGAGAACCAAGGCCAATGATTTCAACTTGAGAGATAAAGTTCTGAAATGGGATTCCAGAAGAGAGGATAAAGGCAAACATAGGAATTTTGATAATCTTTGGAAAGGGCCAAACATCGTTGATGCTTTCAGGGGAAATAATTCTTATTTCTCAAAGAGTTGGATGGTACAGAAGTATCTGGAGGTCCTGTCAATGGCAGGATGCTAAAATATTATTTCTTCTAAAAATCGGGTTAAATTCTTACCATTGTAAATACCACAGTCTTACAGTTTTCAATAATTCATTGGACAAGGTTTTAGCCCGAAGAGAAGGCCCTAATCCTAGTTTGATGAGCAGATATAAAAAACGAAAAAGAATCAGTTGAAGAAGAAAGGAAATCAGTTAAAAATGTTGCAAAAAAAGGAGCATCTGAGGCTACTGGTCTCAAGTTCTTGACACTTCTTTTCAAGAAGTTCCATCCCCAGCTGGAGCCATTGTTAATACCCTATAAATTATAGGATCTCAAGGTGATTGGATACTTTCATATTTCTTGCAAAGTTTTCATAATTGAAAGGCTTTTCAAAATCCAAATGATATCAAATAAAAAGAAATATGAAAAGAAAGAAAAGAGGGTATAAAAAACAGAAAAATAGAAAAAAAAAGAAAACCCCAACAACAAATAAAACTGAAAGTGTTACAAGTTCAAATGCCACTACTCATTAGATGTGTTTTTCTAGTCATACAGTTTAATCATGATTGGACAGATTTTCAATTTCTGTTGATAGGTTAGAGAATAAATATTTTCCAAACTTTTTAATCCTGGCTTATAAATAGATAGGTAGAAAATGAAATTGGCTCAACAGTTTAAGCTAAGCCAATGGCTGAAATAAGGATAGGTGTTAGAATAGAAATTCAAAAGAAAAAGAATTTAAGGGTTTTCTAGTCCAAATGCACCCTTAAAAAGAAGAGAAAATGTTAGATGAGTAGCTTTGGGTAGGTAGATATGTTGAAGAGGAAGAATGGAAGGCCAATGTGAAGACTATTCCACCAAAGTACAACATCCCAATTTCATTTTTTTCTTTGTTGTAAGAAAAAAGACAAGACAGAGATTGTTTATTGCTCAAAATATGGAAAAGGGTCAATGTTTTAAAATTTTGGTTTCGATGTCATCTAGGCATACCTTATGTCAAATGTTATCCTAAGCCTCGATGCTAAATTCATTGTATTCCTAAAAACTCCCAAACCCACATTATTTTTGTTTATCCTGAGTCCTACCATATCCCTGACGCTCATTCACAAAACCCGACCCCACCATCCCATCACCACATCACATCACGCGCTAAATAGCCTCCACCTTATCCGCCATCTCCGCTCTTCACCCCACATCCGACGACCCTCACTTCTCCTCGGCCCCCCTCAACCACCGGACGTTAACAAAGGGGGTCAAAGCAGGAAAACTTTTCTACACGCACTACTAACGTGGCACGCCCATACTATTTTGCACGCTCCATTGCCACTCACCACATTCGACCCCCTCCGAAAAGCGATTTTCGTCATCAACCAAACCACCGCATCAGTTTGAATGTTACCAATGTTGTTGCACCACGTCCTTTTTCATCTGTCAGCTCCACCCTATTACATATCTTCCCTCCAGCAGATCATTGCACCATGAATGGTGGAGCCTTTATCCAACAGACCCATGCCAACTCAATAGTTACCCCCAATTACATGTTAAAGCCCAAATTCCTCGCTAAAGTAGATTTTACCTTGTTGATCTTGTTGAATTACTGCAGGCGTTGGATTTGCAGACATTTACAGAAGAATCACGGATTAGCCACTATTTTCGAAGGGTTATTGTTCATCAAAGGATAAAGTATCAGTACTCTGTGAACCTAATTATAGCACTCCTTCGATTGATCAGTCCCGATTACAATCCCCTTCTATCATATCCCTTCCCCAGCGTTGATCTGTATCATTTTCCCTCCTCTGCTCCCTTTTTCTTACAGCCCATTCTTCATTGCAGGTTGAGAAAGAAGATACAAAAAACAAATCATGCCTCCCAAGGCAAAGCAACAACCTTTCAATCCCATGGTCTATCCTTAGGTAGACTTAGATCATATCCCCCTGGCTAACAGAGACTACAAAATCCACGAGACTGAGTCAGACTTCGAATTGTTCGATGTCTATTGTTGGCTCAAGGATAAGCTCCCTAATGAAGGAGATGATATTAGCT
This sequence comes from Pinus albicaulis, assembly GCA_034641835.2. Taxonomy (NCBI): domain Eukaryota; kingdom Viridiplantae; phylum Streptophyta; class Pinopsida; order Pinales; family Pinaceae; genus Pinus; species Pinus albicaulis. The sequence continues at coordinate 52,831 of JAXQQM020076890.1, forward strand.
TGTGCGAAACCATGCTTCCATATTACATCTTTCCTAAAACCCATCGATGCCTGAGCTAATCAGAAAATTTCAATCATGCTATGACATTAACTGAAGAGCCATAGTGAACCCTACAGGAGATATTTTATTTTACATCAATTCCCCATCCATTCAAGAGATGATGCAAGCCCCCATAGTTGAGAACGCTATCCCTTTTCCATATGAGGCCCTTATAGAATTATACCAGGGGTTCGATTTTTCTATCAAGGCCAAAACCCTTTTCATGGCCACAAATGCACCAATGCCTACCAAAAATACCCCATATCCATCATCCATCTTCCTAAATAAGACCAAGCACATTATCACTGCTTTATCTTATTTGTTAGGATATCATAATCATCAGTGGGTAGATGAAGCCATAATTTGTTTCTTGTCTATCATTTCCTCAAATGCTAAGCCCATTGTTATGTTCAACTATGCTCAGTTTCTTGTTGATGCAATTCATGATCAGTTCATGAAGTTCCAGACAGAAGAAGTATTCAAATACACCTTTGTGTTGGGGTACATGTTTGCCTGTTTTCAATCCAGCAAGTTCCAATTTGACATGATGAAGCGGGCTGATGACTTTCAATCCCAAATGAGAGGCTCCTCACCTAGCACCAGAATGAGAGGCTCCTCACCTATCACAATGAAGTATAGGTTCGGATCTGCATCACTCTTTGTGAAACCCATCTCCTGCAAGTATGTATCTATCCTGGAGTACCAAGCTCTGGGAGCTTGCTTCAGGCCATAAAGGGCCTTCTTCAGTATGCACACATGGGACTCCTTCCCATGCACCTCAAAGCGTTGTGGCTACTCAATGTACACCTCCTCTTGTATGAAGCCATTGAGAAATGCGGTCTTCACATCCATCTGGTGGATCTTCCAACCCATCTCTGTTGCTATCAATATGATGGAGCGAATCGAAGTATATTGAGCCACGGGAGCGAAGGTCTTCTCATAATCAACTCCCTCTACCTGGGAGAACCCTCTAGCCACAAACCTTGCTTTGAATTTCTCAATGCTGCCATCTACAGCATGCTTTACCTTGTAAAGCCATCTGGAAGTAATCACGGATTTTCCCTCAGGCCTCGGCACCACCTCCCAAACATCATTCTTCATGATAGAATAATACTCCTCCTGCATGGCCTCTCTCCAGACATGTTGGCTAGCTTCCTCCTCATAGCTAGAAGGCTCGGAGTCAATGATGTTGGCAACCATTGCCATATAGCTAGAAAACCTATCAGGTGGTCTGCTCTCTCTGACCGGCCTCTTAGGCCCAGCGACAGATGTGGCCTCTCTCAAGGTATCCTAAAGCCACTTGGGCTTCCTCCACCCTGAGCACACTTTTCCCACTAGAGAATGAAACTACCCCCTCTTCATCAGGAGCCTAAACTCCTGATAGTATGTCTATTTTCCTCTTGCTTGAACATAAACCTAATAAACCTATAGACTTTGAAACTTGAAATCTTGTGTGAGCTTATCCATCGGTGGACTCCCTAGTGAGCGCTCTACGAGCGCACACGCATCTTTGCCTGACACCACCCCTCGACTCGTAGGCCTTTGCTCGATGGACTGTGTTGTCGATGTACCTCCGGATCCTCCTGATCCCTGCCCACTGGATCCCTATGACTAACTCAGCTGCTCCTGAGGGTCTGGCCGATCTAGATACTCTAACTCCCGTGACCTCCTAAAAGCCTTGTCCTCCTCAAACTTCGAATCTCGCCTGACAAAAACTCTCCTCTGTGCGGGAATATAAATCTGAAAAGCTTTCGAAGTCTCATTGTAGCCCACAAAGATACCCTTCTCTGCGGTGGGCTCTAGTTTGGTCCTCTTCTCCTTGGGTACGTAGGAGTATGCAATATACCCAAAGATATGAAGATAACCAACATCAAGCTTCTTCCAGGAAAAATCCTCCCCCGGAGTCACATGCCCCAAGGCACGATGCAAACCCCTGTTTTGCAAATATACAGCAGTGTTGCAGGCCTCTGTCCACAAAAACAATGGTAACCCCTGATCATGTAGCATGGCTTTGGCAGCCCCTCCGATGGATCTGTTCTTCCTCTCCACAACCCCGTTCTGCTAGGGGTTTTAAGGAACTGTGAACTCCCTCCTAATGCCTGCCTCCGCACAATAATCAACAAACTCACCAAGAGTGTACTCCCCTCCATTTTCTGACCTCAGGGACTTGATCTTCCGACCTGTCTGAGTCTCCACAAGAGCTCTGAACTCCTGAAACCGCTTGAAAACCTCACTCTTGGTCTTCAAGAAATAAATCCAGGTCCTCCTGGAGTGATCATCAATGAATAAAACATAATACTCAAATCCACTCAAGGAAACATGAGACATCCGACCGCTCACATCGAAATGAATCAAATCAAGTATCCCAGTCGATCTGTTGTCACTACTAGGTAAAGGGGATTTGGCAAACTTGCCCATAGCACATCCTCTGCATGTATCAAAGTGATCAGTACTAAAATCTAGCACACTTGTAGTGATCTCCCGCAATGTCCTCAAGGCTCCATGATACATGTGCTCCATTGTACGGTGCCAAATCTCACATAGCTCTGAACTTCTAGCTCTGCTACCGGAACTATTGCTCAATGCTAAAAGGGGCTAAAATGTAAACTTGTACACCTTTGCATGGTGTACACCAATCACTCTAGTTGAATCAACTAGAGCACCCCTGGGATATATCAACACCTGTCCTCTACTGAACAATATATCATACCCTTTGTCCTCTAATGTTGAGACGGATATGAGGTTCTTCCTCATCCCTGGCACATATAGAACATCTGACACCTTAAAGGTAGGTTTTGGTTCCCTATCAAATGTCAATGTCCCCACACCGACTGCTCTAACAACGCTGTCATCTCCAAGTACTACCTCTATATCAGTGCCACTCTCTGAAAGCTCTGAGAAGTACACACGGATTCCTGTCATATGACGTGAAGCCCCACTGTCAACATACCAGATACCTAAATATGCCCCGCTAGTGGAGGGAAATGCACACTCCCTCTCAACCTCCGTGGCAGGTTATCCTGCACTAGTGGACTCACAATCAATGAACCCAAACTCTCGGTCAAAGCTATCTGTAAAGTCCTTTATCTCTGCTGATGCTACCATGCTCTGGTTCTTCCCCTTCTTCTTCTTCTCTGGACACACAACTGCATAGTGTCCCATCTTCTGACAATTCCAACACTTCACCTTGGAATAGTCCTTCTGCGTGTTCCCTTGTTTACCTTTACCTTTGCCTTTGCCCCCACCACCACTTGTGGAATCTTGCTTCTTTCCCTTGTCTTTCTTGCCTCCTACCAATAGTGCTACATCCTCATCTTGCTCAACTGGCTTGGCTGCCCCAAGCTGGCTCTTTCTGATTTTTGTCTGTATGCAATCATCCCAAAACCTCTCCCAAGAGGGAAGGGTCTCACGTGCACAAACCCCATCAGCAAAATTCAACCATGAACTGGGAAGGCCATTCACTGCAATCCGCACCAACTCAGGGCGTGGAATGACCTCTCCAACTGCTGCCAATGCATCTCTCACATTGGTAATCTTTGTGAGATATCCAGCTGCACTATCAGTCTTACCCATCTTAATGGTCTTCAGCCTCTCCCTTAGGACCATTTTCATGTTCTCATTGGTACTCTGGTAGAGATTAGTCAATGCTATCCACATCTCATGAGCATATCTCTTTCCTCTCACATGAGGAATGCAATGGTCTTTGATTCCATCTAGACTCAACCCCTTACCCTTGTTATTCTTTTTATTAAAGGCTTCCAACTAAACAGCTTCAGTAGGCACATTAACAGGGTGTTGTGCGGTATGCACCATGATATCCCAAACTTCTCCCTCCTCAAATATGCTTTGCATTCTCTCATTCCATACACTGTAGTTACTATGCCCATCCAACCTATCATCCGCCTTCAAGCCCAAAGACATGCTGCTTGTCCTAATAAACTGAAAATAAAACTGTTGTAGTAAAGGTAATGATTTTTGTGTGAAAAAATCAGTTTGCTGTAATTTCTTAGTGAAAAAATTCGCTGCTTGTAATTTTTCCTTCTTGTTGTCCCAAACTGTCTTTTTCAGCAAAATAGCTTTGATACCATGTAGAAATTTTATAACCCAACCCCAGTTTTCAGTTTCTCCTTATTTCTCCCATATAGTTAAATGCCCATTCCCATAGCCATATATTAACAAGCTGGAAAAATAATTATTTTCTAAAAACACAAACTCTGAAAAATGTCACAATGCTAAAATGCAGAAATAAAATCTAGAAAAATAAAGCAGCCACACAGAATTTTGACACGCTGATTTTTTGTCAATGTGACCCTGAAAAAACCCCCTACAACTCCTGGGGAATACCAGTTCGAAAGCTGCTTCTTATTTCTAGAAAATGCTTTTACAGAGAAAGAAAATATACAGAAAAATTCCAGCAAACAATGTACAGACTTATCTTGTTTCCCGTGTTTGTCTTCGCCTCGAAAAATGTGCCAAATCAACAAAACAGTAAAAATAGAAATTTTATAGCAAGAGATAACAGCATTAAATGTTGTACGTCCTCCTCGAAAACTGTGCCAAAAATTTCATACTACTATACGAACTGTACAGAAATTACAATAGCTTCTTTCAGCCTCGAAAACCGTGCCAACTCAATCTCGGAATGTGTGTTGCACACTACTGCTGCTCCTCGAACTCTATGTCTCTTAGCTACTGTATGGACCTCAAAAAACGTGCCCACTACTGTTGTACAAAAATCTACCTCGAAAACTATGCTTATTTATTGTTGTACGAACTGCTGCCTTGAAATGTGTGTAGTCTCTCCTTGCTGTATGGATTTTCTGAAGTGATCTTCTCCTCTTTCTCAAAACCAAAAAATGTCTACAGCTCTCTTCTCCTCTTCTCAATCTGCTCATGAAAGAATGAATGACCTTTTCCCTCCTTTTCCTCCTTTAACCTAACCCTAAGTGACGTTTGGGGAATCCCTAAATCCAATGGTTGAGATAGCTTTAGATCTAGGGCTGAGATTAAATGCTCATTTAAATCTCACTTTCTATTTCTTAATTCACCCCACTTTAATAAATACCCACATACTCATTTATTTCCAAAGTCACTTTTCCTTTCTAATTTCACATTGACTTTATTAAAGTCACTTTAAAATTAGACTTTACTAACTTTATCACTTAAATTCACTTTTAAATTAGATTTGACTTTATAACTTTATAAAGTCACTTTAGGGGAAAAATTAAATTCTTTTGGACACTTTTCCCTAGGCCAAAGATCAAAGCCTTAGGGAAACACATGTCCTTCGGTAACCAAATTTCAACAATCTGTTAATGACTACCAATCTTCTTCACTTAGAATTTGTATTTTCTTCAGCTTTCTGAAATTTTCATCTGCTTCTGTATACCTGGAGAAAGTTGGTTTGATGATAAAGAAGTGTTTAATTTCATGTTGTAAATAGAATAAGTCCTCAAAACTTCTAAGTAGGACTTTGCCTGTTGGAATGCCTTGTCCACTTAATTTTTCAACTTGTTCATTGGCATATTCTTTGATCTTTTTGTTGTAATCATCCTCAAGCATTAATTTGTCATTGATAACCAAAATATTAGGCAAACTTCTTTGCCTCAAGTTCTCAAATTTGAAGTTTGACCATAAACCTGGTTATGGAAATGTTCATGTTCTCACACTTTTCTTCTAATTACTTCATCAAGTTCTTTCTTGTTATAATCTTATTTATCTTAAGGATAGTTTCAGTTCTATCAGTAATTTCAAGTTCTTCCAATTCTTGGATGTTCTTGTTGTTGATAAACTTTATCAGTTCTAGAGCTTGTTATGGTTTGTTATCCAGTCCCTCTTTGGTCTTTTGGATCTCTTCTAATGCGGCTTTTAATAAGTCTCTTTATTCAAAAATCACTTGTATGGAGGGTCATATATCATTGATGGCTTCTATGATTTTGTTCCACAAATGATTTTTCACATAGGAAATATGTTCCTTCAAGGTCAATTCCTTCTGCAATTTCTTCAATTCTTCATTTAATCTAATGGCCTTTTTCTCATGAGTTTTTGCATTCATTTGAACCAATTTGTTTGAATTCTCAAGAATTTCTACCATTTGTTTTAATCTATTGATTTCACTTATCTTAAGAGACATTTCTTCCATGGCCTTTACCAATTTGCTGGCCTCATCTGTAAGATGAACTGTTGTTGTAGATCTCTATAGCTAATATTGTGGATGAAGTTACTGGCATTGCAGTAGCCAATGGGACTTTAGGTGCCAACTCTACAGCTAGAGTTGATGGCACAGTTGTAGTAGCCATAGGGATGACTGTAGGTGCTTCCTGTGTCTTTGGTTTTTCTTTTTCCTGGACAAGCTTGTCCATCTAAATCTCCATTTCCTTTATTTGAGCTGTCAATTGAAAAATAAAATTCATCATGTCATATTTTTCTTTCTATCCTTCTATTATTTCCTTGGTTTGAGAATGTTCACTTTGAGGAAGTTTAAGATGTTTCCTCAAAGCTGAAATATCCTCATTCTTTTTCTTAACTAGTAACACTTCTGCTTTGATATTAGCAGGGTCATATCCCACCTGAAAAACTAGTTCTTCCAAGGATTTGATTCTTAGATCTTTATTATACAAAGATTATTTTTCCATTTTCATTTGATCTTTCATGTTAGAGATGGTGTTCTGGAGTTTCTGCGCACTCATGGCTTTAGTTGTAACAGTAGAGTATAACATTTCTGAAGTCTGTCTATGGAATTCAATCTGATCAAGAGCATGAACCTTATCTGTTTGGACTGCCAAATCAACCTTCTTATAATCTGCCAATCTTTGGGGATTTGATTGTGCACTGCAATATTGACATGATTAGCTTGATGTTTGAATAATCAAATGTAGACATAAGTCTATTTTGCACACTTGGTGTTTTCTTGAGATATTGAGAATAAATATTGTTTTTGATCTCTTCATTCTTTAGTTTGATCTGTTTGTATTTTTCTTTGATGTCCAGATCTTTCTCTTCAGCTTCCTGTGAGGAAGAGGCTTCCACGCTTTGTTGTCTTTCTATCAACTTTGCATCTTCATTGTCAACTTGTTCTTCATTCTGATTCTTAGTAGCTAGCTCATTAATGATGACAGTGGAAACATTTGTGTTGGTATCTATAATATTTCTTTCTTCAACATCAATTGTTACCTTCTCTTTACCCATTGAATTTAAATTAGGCCTTTTATTGTATATTAACTTGAATTTAGTTTCAGTTTTAGTTTCAGCAACATAGGCACCTTCTTCCCTTACTCTCTTGGTGGATTTTTCTGGCTGATCTGCAGTCTCTAAAGTGTGACTAGTATCACTTTTATTTACTACATCTATTAAGGTATTCTCTGTCCACTAAGTTTCATTTGCATATTTTTCTATCTCTGGATTTGTTTCATGAATGAAGGGTGTTAATTTACATTTAACCCTTAGTTTTCTTAGGATCCCTTGTGGATCATAATTCCAAGGAAAGCTTTTTTTCAAATCTAAATTCCAAAAGCTGCTTAGCTGCTTCTTTCTCTGCATCCCTATGATTGCAGAAGAATGGCTCTATATGATTATTTAATTTGAACTGGGTTTTCTTCTTTGCTGCCATGAAATTTATAGATCAGAGTTCGGGATTTGACTTATATACTCCAAGGCAAAGATCCTCATTGAAACATGTTTGGGTAACTTGTAGGGTAACAAATTTGACCCAAAAACTCTAATATCAGTATGTTTTTCATATAAGTACCAATCACCAACTTTATTATGTTCTGACAACTGTAATATATTCTTTATTTCTTCATTTATCCTTGGATGCTCTACTTTTGTTAAAATTTCGATCACTGGATGTATGAAAAATTCTGAAAATTCAGCATAAGTGAAATCTATAAACTCTTTCCTGAGCAAAGTAGTCCAAAAAATGACAAAAAGAGGATTTCCCTCTATGTCAAGATTTTGAAGAGTAACTGGAAAATTATCTGATTGAAAATATAAAAACATGTGGAAGAGGAAGGATGTGTATCTGAATCCTCCTTCAATTGGAAAATTGGTCAATTGATGATGAATATTATCTGCAATGTAACCAGCATAATCAAAGATTACAGATGGGGGTTGTCCTGGGGTAAAAGTGGATAAGAAACCCAAGATGGATTCATCTGTGTGTTCATCAATAAAGTACCCTAGAATGAAAGAAATCATAAAAATCACATGTCTTGAACATTCTGGGAATCTGGAAGTGGAATATGGGGGATTTATTTGAGGAATTTCTACATGCAAAGGCATAAATGTCTAGAAAATCATGAATCTCTTGGGAAAATCTAGGCCAATATACAACTTGGTGAGGGCCTCTATAGATAAAGGGACTGCTTGAGGATCAGGCTAAAGTTGTAGCATTTGGTTGATGAATTCAGCAGTAATTGTGAGAAGCACTTCTTTGTTGGCATTTATTATGGCTCTCTGTTTAGGCACATAATAATATTGACATAACCTAATGACTTCTTGGCATGGATGAGTTAATGGAACAACATTTTTGGGTAAGTGGGATTCCCAAATATGGACTTCTTCTTGATTATATAAGGACTTCTCATAGCTCCAGTTATGAATATCTATCATATTAAACTCAACAATTGGGTATGTTATCTTGTAATCAGTACCAACTAAAGGAATGTGTTCAATGTCTATGACAGGGGGCTGTAAACGATTTACAACAATAGCAGTCTTAGAACCCATGGCTGGAGTTGATTTTGGCACTTTGGAACCTTCAGGATTGTTAGAACTCTGCTTTTTAGTCATTCTTGTTACTTCTGCAAGTTTAGACAATTTGCAGAGGTATTTTTATTTTAGCAGAGGTTTCCTTGGATGAAGATGGTCAAAATATGGGCTTCTCTCGAGTTTTTCTTGTCAATTCTAGATTCTCAATAGGATTTATAGGCTTTTACTGGTTTAGGCACAAGAAACAGGGGTTTCTTGGGCTTTTTCACTGAGCAATTGGGCTAAAAATCACTTAAATATTGGGCACAGAGGTTTTAGGATACCTTTAGAAAATTTCTGGCTAATTTTGGAGTTTAAACAATTTATAAAACTACAAAAAACTCACAATTTCTCTTTAAAACAATGCACAACAAGAAACAGAGTTTTTGCAGAAAATTTGATAGGGTTTGACCTGTTTTTGGGCTTTTTGATAAAGTTCAATGGTTGGTTTTTAAGCTCTGACTAAAATTATCTTTTTAAAGGTCTTTTCAAACTTGAAATAGGTCTAAATTTCAAAGAAATACCTGTTATACGCAAGTATAAGGTTTCGAGAAGGTTTCTGAGGGTTTTTAAACAGTTTGAATAACGTCCTTCTGATTTTCTGGAGCAATTCAGAGCTTCTTAGCAATCTTCAATGGCTGCAGGTTAAAATTTGTAGGTTCTTGGCTTAAAACAGTGTAAAACGCTGGTTTTTATGGTCGGGGAGCTTATACAGAGTTTATGCACAGTAGGAGAAGAAATAAAATGCATTTTCAATGTTTATTGTGCATATTAGAGCAAACAACGCCAACAATTAATGAAGGTCAAGTCAGGCAGGAAGGGTGGTTTTGGGCTTCAAAGGGTCTAAAACCAGAGTGGTTATCGCGCGCCATTTAAATGGTAAGTAGTTTTGGAGAAAACCCACGCGATCCAATGAGAATCGAGCACGTGGAGGAGAGAGGAAATCCAAATACCACCCATTTTGCGCAGAAATGAAACGAGGAAATATGCGCAAGTTTATTTGCGATATTGGGTTTCAACCGTCAGATCGTGGGGTTCGATTGCAAACGGCCCAGATCATTTTTGAAAGCTACGTCGGGATTTGATAGTGGGGCTGGGGTATAATATAAGTGGCAGGGACGGTTTTTAACTTTATGAATAGGCATTTAAACAAAGTTTTTAAACCTTAGGTTTTATATAATATGCGGTGGGAGAAGGTTTATGTGTTTAATTTAAACATTAGACAATGTTTAAATCATTCGTATGGGCGCAAGTTTTAATATTATATAGTTTTTCAACTTTTGACAGCTTGTTTTAAAACTATAGGGGGCGAGATATTTATATTATAGATAGGTTTAAACCAATGGGATAGGGCTGGGTTTTAATATTGCGCACATGGATTATTTAAAACATTGGTTTAGAGTAAAATAAAGGGTTTTTGTGGGTTTATTTAAAATAAAAAGGATTTAATACCATACGGGTGGGTGTAACTTTTTAGGGAATTAATATATATAGTTAGTAGTTAATATGAAATAAAAGGGTGAAGTGTAGGGGATATGAAAAACACATGTTTAACTCTAAAATAAAGTGTAAATAACATAGTTTGTCCTTGTTGTATTACTTCACACTTTAACTTAGGATAAATGTATTTTTGAGGGTTTCTGAATGATTTTTTGAAATGGAATTAGTTATTTAGGGTTTTAATTTTACTAAGTAAAAATGGGTTTTTACTTAGGAAAAAGAGATTATGATTATGGATGAAGGATAAATGTTGATGAACATGGGTTTTATGTAGGAATTCAATATTTTTAACCAATCAGTCATCGAGCCTTGGGTCCGGTCCCAACAGAAGTTAGAGAAATTCTCTGAGCCTTTTTTTACTGATAGTTTAGAATACTGAATATTTGTAGGGAAGGGGAAATTAGTGATTTTTTCCTGATGATTCCCTATTACATGCTTGCACAACTTCTTTCTACCTACCCATCTTTATTTCTAACATTTTTTACTTCATTTTCATGGGTGCATTTAAGCTTGCAACCCTAAATCAGTTTTTTTTCAAAGCATAAATCTATCTAAGTCTAACGTTATTCCATCCGAGGGCTCAGATTAAATTGTTGAGCTCCTCATTTATTCTCTAACTGTTCTATCGATTGTCAAGTTTTTACTGTTTGACATATCTTTATTCTCTATCTAAAACATAAAATTCAAAGCATGAAAAGTTAAGTTTAAACTTTTTAACTAATCATGGATTATGGCATTTATTGACAATATGCACATAATCATTTTTCTTGCAGTAAAGGTAAATAGTAGTGGAATTTTGACTTGCTCACTTTCATGTCTTATTTTTCATATCTTTTTCTTTTGGGGTCTACCTTTTGTAAGTTCTTTGATCTTTCTTTAGGAATTTTTACCCTCTTTTCATTTTTTTATTATTTTTCATTTTTCAATATATGGGAAAACAACTTGCAGAAAGCAAGGTATGTACATATTTACAAGACTATCAAATTCAATTCAAAAATTATGAACCCTATTATTATAGGACCCTAACACATCCGAAGAAGGCCGCTGCCATTAAAGAAAAAGTTGAAAAAATTTTGTGTGTTGGATTCATTTACCCTGTTCGGCTAATTGAGTGGGGTTCCAACATCGTTCCTGTTATGAAAAAGCAAGGAACCATCAGAGTGTGCACCAATTATCAGGATTTCAAGCTTGCTTGTCCAAAAGAAAATTATCCTACTCCCTTTATCAACTAGATTATTGACGATTGCACTAGATGCGAAATATTTTCTTTCATGGATGGGTTTTCCGTCTACAATCAAATCAATATCCGCCCAGAGGATCAATATAAGACAAAATTCATCTGTCCCTAGGGCACATTCGCTTACTGGAAACTCCTGTTTGGTTTAAAGAATGCTGGGGAAACTTTTTAGAGAGCAATGGATTATTCTTTGAATGACATCAACCACATTGTTCAAACCTATCAAGATTTTTTACCCACATATTCATGAGATCGGACTGATCACCTGATGCATTTGAGAGCTATATTTTTACGCTGCCAGCACTACAAAATATGCCTCAATCCAAATAAATGTGTGTTTTGTGTTGGTTATGGTCGTTTTCTTGGATTCATCATCTCAAAAGAAGGAATTTGAATCAACCCATTGAAGGTCCAAGCCATTCTTGATTTGCCTACGCCATCAAATTTGATTTAGATACAAAAAATTCAAGGAAAGGCTAACTTCCTAAGGAGGCTCATATCCAACTATGCCAAAATGGCTAAAGGATTTACTCAGCTCTTGAAAAAGGGGTTCCCTTCCATTGGGATAAAGTTTCACAATATTTTTTTGATGTTGTCAAGGATACACTTGTCCAAGCATCATTAATGTATCCCCCTAATTATCAGAGTGATTATTTCTTATATATCGCCGCGGTTGATACAACCATTGCTATGGTATTGGTCCAAGTAGAAAATTGGATAGAACATCCGATCTATTATTTGAGTCATAATCTCAATCATATGGAAGTGAAGTATTCATACATAGAAAATCTTTCCTTGGCAGTTGTTCAAGTTGTCCAAAGATTTCGCCACTATATCATGTTTCGGAAGACAATTGTCATTTCAGATTTCAACCCCATGACTTATATTTTACCACGTCAATTGCTGGGTGGAAAGTATTCAAATTGGAGTCATTTTGTAGGAATTTGATTTGGAATTCATCAAATCCAAGTCAAAGAAGTCTTTAGTTTTGGCTGAGCTTCTATGTGACCTTCCCTCTACTAGTACTACTACTACGTCAGAACCATCTATTCCTGACGAGTCTCTATTTGTAATTGGATCATCTGATCCTTGGTATGAGGATTTTATCGTTTATCTCCAGACCCATACTTTTTGGCCTGATACCTCTCGCTCTTACCAATGACGTATTAGATACCAAGCCAAAGATTATCTGATCGTTAGCAATACACTTTATCGTCGTGGTGTCGATATAATTTTAAGAAGGTGCCTCACTCATCAATAGGCCAAAAAGGTTTTAAATTATTGTCATGCTAGGGCTTGTGGTGGACACTTGTCTGGATACGCTACCGTGCAGAAGATACTCCATGGAAGTTACTTTTGGCCTACCACATTTCACGACTGCATCCTCATAGTCAGAAGTTTTCATGCATGCAAGATATTTGATCGTAAACTCCGAAAACCGTCAACGCCAATGCATCATGTTGTCTCTATGGGAACATTTTTGAAATGGGGCATTGACTTCATGACCTTTAACCCTCGTTCGTCCATGGGGCATGGTTATATTATTTTTGCAGTAGACTACTTTACCAAGTGGGCCGAAGCGATCCCTAAATTCAACAACACTGGACAAACAGATGCATTATTTTTCTTTAATCATGTCATTGACGGTTTGGGGTCCCATAGGCTATAGTCACAGATCATGGGAAGCATTTTTGCAACCATATGATGACTGAATTGACTGCCAAGTTAGGATTGTCACATGATAATTCTACTCCTTATTATCCACAATCAAATGGACAAGTTGAGGCTATCAACAAGATTCTTAAACATATTCTTCAAGGAATGATAGGAGTTCATAAATGAAACTAGAATTAGATCATGTACTCAGCCTTGTGGGTGTACCAAACCTTGGTGAGAAATGCAACTGGATTTACTCCCTTTCAATTGGTGTATGGTATGGAAGCTACCTTTCCAATCCAATGTGAAATATCGTCGTTGAAACTTGCAATAGTCTTGTTACCTGACACCTCAGATGAAGAAGCACGTCTTTTTAACCTCGTCCATCTTGATGAAACGCATCGTGAAGCCCAATTGGATGACAAAGCACATAAGAGACATATAAAGGTGCAATACGACAAAAATGTCCAGCCTCGCATTTTCTCAGAGGGCGACCTGGTCCTTCTTTATTGTCAGGAAGCCGACGTAATAGGTACAGGGAAATTTGAGCCATTATGGCATGGCCCCTATATTGTTAAAAGAATTTTTTCTAAGGGTGCCTACGAGTTAGTGGATTACGATGGAATTTCGTTGGCGCAACCACGAAATGGGTTGTATCTGAAACATTACTATGCTTAATCATGAGTGTAGTAATTTTTTGTATTATATTGTATATATATGTTGTTGATTTGAATTCAATATCTTAGTTTGCTTTTTAAATTTTTCTTGACGTTAGTAATCCGCTTTACATTTCATCGCAGATTTCTAAATATTTGGAACCATTTGTTGGGTATTATGATGGTGCTAGTCGTAGTATGCAGAATCTATCCTCTACAACGTGGGCCATTTTCGCTCCGAACGGCAAGTTAGTGATTTTTCAATGGATTTGTATCGGTAGATCGACAAACAATATCATTGAGTATAGCGTGTTTATTGAACTTCTCTTTGATGCCATTTCATTTGGTATTAACCGCATCATCATAAGGTTAGACCCACAACTTGTGGTATTACAACTTACGAGTGTTTATATTGTTAGAAATCCAACACTGCATCATTTGTTCCTAACAGTTCGAATTTTGGAAAGACACTTTGATTTTATTCAATATCAACACATTTCCAGAAACTTGAACACATTAACTAATTCTTTAGCCAATCATGTTATAGACAGACATTTTCAACACATGTAAAGATACATTCACATAATTGAATAGGATTGTGCAATAAACATAGGAAGACATTGAAATCAAATAGATAGATAGTCATAGGTTTTTACAAAAATTTGTGCCCAAGACACATTGGTCATCTAACCTCAAAATGTATGCAACATGTGAAAAGTAAACTAGTGATGCTCATGGTAACATGCTATCGATCTAGCTATCCTACTTAGTAATCGCATCCAGCGGTTAGGAATGCCAATAGTATGGCACTGCAGTAGCATGGGTAACTCTTCGATCGAGCAATCCAGAATCTTGAATGTCAACCCCTCTATGTTCTATCGAAGCTTAGTAAGAGTCTCATCCATGTCTAAATCCTAAAGGACTGCTCTCCCGACAACCCTCTCTACTGGCTCATTTGCTCCATGCTCTTGTTCCTGCACTGGTTTAACTCGACCCACATCTGCATTAAATTAAAACTTTAGTTTAGTATTAAGAAAACATCAAAATAAAAAAACATGTATAAACCTTAGGAAAATCAAAAAACATGGTCAAAAAATTATTACCGATTGCACCCTACTGAGCACCTTTTGGTAAAGCTAAGTTTGGATCTCCTTAGAAATCAACGCCTACATATGCATACTCATTGATGGCAATAACATGTCTCCTGAACCAGGTGAAGAATTAAATCGAGAACATGATGGATGATTGGCCTGCATGCCTATCCATCATTTCTACCCATCTCTGCATCCTCGGATCTCTAGGGTTAGACACACCTAGTGTCACATGCTAAGGTTGCATCAGTGGAATCTTCTCTAAGGAAAAATAAATGAGGATCGAACCATAACTGAATTTTTTCTTCCTTACTCCCTTTTCCTTTTTCAGTTGTTATTTTATTTGAGAAAGTATAGCTTCAGACCAGATGAAAATTTTTGGTTCCATGCACTCTAGCGCATACTTCATATAAGCTTTGTTCGCTACATGTAGTGTAACAGTACCAGCAAGCTTTACGATCATAAATAAAAAGGTTCTCAAAGGAAAATCAAGAACATCACGGATGTTTATTTTCCCATCCTTGCTTGGCTATGCCCCTGGATAGCAATACTGCAAAACATAGTCTCTCACCGTCTCTCCTCCAAGAGTAGACCCTGAGAGAGAAATGGGCAAGCCTCTCCTCGACAAGTCTATCAAAAAATATATGTCCTCCACTGTAATAGGAACCACTTTGTTCCTAATGTGAAATGCCTCAATTTTTGGATCCCATGCATGAACAAGGAACTCCAAAATCTCTATTTGTTGCCTCATACCTGATAAGCAGAAGAACTTTAATAACCCACAATATCTTAGGGCTCTTACAGTACCTGGATCATTAAGGGAAATCATATTCTATTCTTCATGCTCTCTTTCTCTCCAAGTAATCATCATTATAGTCCAATTAATCCCTGAAACATAACCATAAGGCTCATTAGACTCCTTTTCATGTAAAAAATTAGGAAAAATTTGGGTACAATGCAAGAATCAAGAATGTGAATTACGCCCAATGCGGTCTTGGTCCATAGATAGTGCATTGCATATGCACCTAGGCTTCATTTTGAGTGCTTTACAACACATTTTTCGATGCCCAAGGGTGTGTTTCCCTCTTTGGAAAATAATTTACCCTAAGGGGCCCAAATCCCTAAAAAATTGCAGTGAAATGAAATGAAATGACTACTGAAAGAAAGAGTTTTATGGCACCAACCTGGACCAAACGGCAATGAAAACCGTCCATAGAATCGATCGCAATCAATAGCTGAAGTTCAGGGGAAAAAACAGGTTCAGAGCTCCAAAATGAAAATGGTAACTTTCAAATGGTAAAAATGAATAGTAAAACTCTTTTAATTAGTCATTTGACTATTTACAATTCATATTTATTGTTGACTTTTTAGTCAATTTTTATCATGAAACGGGTATTTTTAATCCATTTGATGTTGTTCTGAACAAGTTTGCAACTAATGAGTAGATTAGTCGTGCAAATTTATTTCAAGAATGATTTGACCACAAAGCATACTTTTATCCTTATTTTTTGAGCTTTGATAAAAATGAAAAAGGACATGAAGCGCACTTTTATCTCTTTTTCGAGCTTCGATAACAGCGAGAAAGGAACCCCTGGAGTCTTCTTTTAGCTCTTTTCAAACTCCGATAATGTGAAAAATTGTCGAGCACTTGTCTTTTCGAGCTCGTAAATGTAAATGAATTGATATCTACTCAGTATAAGTTTACCTATTTTCCAGACTGAGATAGATTATTTACGAAAAAGGAATGCTTTAGTTAAACATGACTATGAGGTTCTCACAGATATTATTTTACACTTTTTTAGATCTGAGAGAAAAATTTACGAAAAAGTACTTTGCATTTTTATTTCATCTTCTTTTTCAAACTCTCTAAATATGAAAAAGGATCGAGTTGTCATTGTCGTTAGGCTCGTTAAAACATAAAATAGCGACGGGCTTGTCGATCATGGAAATAATCAAGTTTCATTCATCGCTAGACTCGTTAAATTATTAAATAGTGATACATTATTCGCCCGAAGGGTTGAATTATAGATCAAGCATATGTTATCCTCCTCAAGCTTGTTAAAAAATAAAGAGGTACTGGTCGAAAAATGACCGGGGAAAATTCTGGAAAGTGAACAGAACTTTTATGGTAGTAGGTCGCTCTTGAACATGACACTTCACTCCATCATCGTGACTGTTTGGGTTGGGTAATATTCTTGATGGTCCATTCATACCTATGGTTCATCATACCTTCACTTCGGTTTTGGGTCAATGTTGCCAACTCATCTCAGTGTCATCGATATGTTCAAGAAGTCATCTAGTGAATACTCATCCTTCTGCAATACTCATAAACCTTAATTCTCATGACAATCATCCCTGAACATTGCTATATCAAGTCACATTTTGTCTCTGAAATCAGTAACTCCCATTTCGCAATAAAGTAGCTTCCTGTCGACGGAAAATCATCATCCAATAAGTTCACTTAGAAACATCATCTTCCAATACCATGAGGCTTGTTATAGCATCAATAAGATCCTCCCTTTCGGACTTTTGACCAAAAGATTTTGTTTCGCATTCGACATCAAATAATCTATTCACGCCTTACGAAATGTACTGTAGTACCTTGAGGTCCATTAACATCAATGGTGGTTCTCTCACATTTGTTAACAACTCACATCATTGGCTGGTAATCAAATGATGTCTTACCATGTTTGACTACAAATCATATATTCGCATGGCTAGACATGTACCCGAACGATCGAGTGAATGAAATAAGAAGACCCCGGATCTAGTTTCAACCATCCGGGCTACGATTTCAGGATTGTTGTACATATCATCTGTACGGTGACCTTACATATAGATCTTCATCTGAACATGGGCCTATATCTGTAGGCATGTCAGTATTGGGAAACATTCAAATGTAGATGACTTTCTATACTTTGTACATGTTATTAGATAGTTTATGTGTTGAGCATGGGAATGCATTCCCTCAGCCATTCGTGATCAAGAGGATATATCATGATGTAATGTATTTAAATATTGATGCAGGTCATGACTCTTCTTCAATTCCAACCCATCACATCATAAATAATCTCATTCAAAAAATATTGTTATTATTTTGACTTCATGCTTTAGGGGGCAACTGTTATAGGTCAATTTGGGCATCATTCCCAATGACCTAATTAAACTGGACATCATCCCCAGAACCAATGAAATAGGTTATATCATCCCCTATCATTTCAGTTTCTACATGCCCTAATACAAGAACAGACTATTCATGGCTTCTATTGCAAGGTTTCCAAGGGTTGAAGATCACTTATGAGCTCACCAAAGCAGCCTCTCAAGGGACTAAATACTTTGCATATGCAGTTACCTCCATTCCAGGGTGCTCTTCAAAGCACTTCCTGAAATTCAAGAGTGCATTGGTCAAATGGGAGCGAAATTCTCATTGTTTCGTAATCTCCACATGGCCAGTGCCTTCTAGAAGAGTCCATATGTTTCAAACTTCGAATCCATGTGTCCATCTAACACCTATGGGCTTGGGAACATGTCTTGCCTATTATTAGAAAGTCATTGATTGTGAAACTACCATCAGCTGCCCTATAAATTGAGCACAGATCCTAGTGCTAGGGAAGAAAATTAGTAAAGAAATGTTGTTGGATTCTCAGTTGAGTTTTTTATAAGAGTGATATGTTGTTGGTGTTATTTTTATTGTGATGAGGCTGGAATGAAGCTAGAGCTGGTGACATCAAATCGATCGTTGATTGTAACTTCCCCCTTCTATCCATTAACAAAGATTTTTGCTCATTTTCCCATATATGTATATGTTTATATCTCTATTTTTCATATCATGGATTCTTAACTGATATATATGTTTCATGTTTCATCGATTTAACTGATTAAGATAAATAGCCATCTATATATTACAATCTCTTTATTGCTTAGTTTTTATACATGCAGGAACTAGTCTGGCGATCAAATTTGGATTGGAAGCTACAGCAAGAGCGGCAGAAGGAGAATAGGAAGTGCTTGAATCACAAGTAAGTTCTTCTATATTTCTGTGTGTCTATTTACTCTTAGAGAAAGTGTCTACAAAGTCTTTGATCTATTGTTTTAAATGCATAACACCACATTTAGGGAATGTGTTTTATCCATACTCCATAATTCCACATAACACTCATGCAAAAATTCAAAACTTGTGAATTTTTCCTGTCATTGAGCCTCTACAGATCGCTGAGCAAGAACATCCAAGTTAGTCCTTCTTTCCTTTTTCATGGTGATTTTCATCCTTGGTTTCTTCATTAAAAGTATATGCTTCAAGCTTATCACCTTTATTTTTAGAGATTTGTTTTTAGTCTTCAATTTCTTGTTCTTAACATACCAATCACCAAGGTGCAACATGATGTTGTCATTTTTTAGTTTTTTGAATTTCATTCTTCACATTTAGTGTTTCATGTTCTTTCTTGAAATGTCTATTTAGTACCTTTAGCTCATAGATTTCTTCTTTAAGAGTGTTTTCAATTCGAGATCTCTATAGAAGATCAATATGAGTAATTTCCTCTTGGTTTGAGGATGATTCCATTGTTTTCCTTGTAGTTCTTTTCTCCAAAGACTCTATGTAATCATATATCTTTTGTTTCACATGATCGATTTCAAGAGTTCTTTTAGTTGGACTAGAAACTAGTGATAGAAATTTGGGTGATAAGACTGTTGGTGATGGAACTGTGGGTGATGGGACTCTCAGTTCCTTATATTCTTCTAAGTTGATAAATCCTGAAGTTTGTTGAGACTGTCCATGCACTATTTTATTGAGCCTTGTACTTCTTCTTATACTGGATGATGACTTAGATGGTGATTTTGATTTAGTAGTAAGGGACTGATTTTTATCTTTTTCTTAATCTGTTTTCTTCTTGGATGAACTTTCATGTTTGTCTTCGGATTTGTTTCTTCTCAAATTTATCTTTTTAAGGTTTTCCAACATATCTACAACATGTGGATTCTTGAGGGAATTTTTAAACTCTTTATTTTCAATTTTTGTGTTCTTGAACCAACTTTCGTTGATTCTGGGTAGCTTGGTAGCCTGTACTACAAATGAATCTATCAAAATTAGCTTCACATCCCCATTTTCTGCTTCAATGCCATCGTATTCCCAAGAAAAAGACTTTGATTCTTCATTTTCATGCCCATCAAATTTCTCTACAAATTCCATCCATTATACCTATTGCAACAATTGCTTGACCTGTGGGTAACCTTCAACGAACTTCACTCCATTCGGCTCCAACCTTACAATGACCCCCATATTAGAGAATTCTAGCCTGTAATTGCTCTTTCAACAAGGTTATGGAAGGAAAGGATTCATGTATGAATGAAATAGAGAACAAAGCTTAGGTGAAGGCGGTCTTGGAAATAAAATGGGGCTAAGTGAAAATGGAATGGGTTGCACATTAAGTGAAATGATAAATGGAGAGGAGAGGACGAATTTGAATTTATGACAAGGTTCATGCAAGGTTCATGGCTAACTTGGTTGACAAGACAAAGATATTTTTCGTTATGACCAAATTCGTGTGGAAGTAATGAGGGTAATCATCACTCATAGTAGTGGTAGCAATGGTTGATTATCATTTATTTCATAACTCAAATGTTTTACCTTTATTATTCAACTTAATACTTACATACCTTATATTCTTGTCTTATTGATTTCTGGTTTGTATTTTGTAGGTTGTCCTCAGGTTGCAATCTTCATTGATTTTTTTCTTGTGCCATGATGTTCATTTTCTCTGGTCGCAATCTTCCAAGTCAGCTATAGAATTCTATTAGAGCTGAAAATTGTTGATAATTTCATATCTGCTTTATTTTCAAAAAGAGAAAAGAGGGGTCAAAACAAACTGGGACTAGAATAGGGAATTATAAAGAAAATCTATATTGCCAAGAATTCTTGGTTTTCAACTTAGATTTTCTGTATAAACATGCCAACAATATATATATACATGCCAACAATATATATATATATATATATATATTATCATTCTTTTATTTATTTATTTGAAAAATAAAGTAGAAGGCTAAGTTAGAGAGGAAGAAGAATGTTCCTTGACCAACTTCAAATTCAGATTTTCTTGCAGATTTTTGATGAATTCTTCTCTTGAAAATGGCTTGTGATATATTCATAGTCTATGACCATTTACAAGGAAGGTCACTTTCTCTTCATTAATAGTTCTAATTCTGACTGCTCCATTATCAAAAACTATTTCAAACTCTTCAATCTCATAAGGCCCAAGCCAATGAGTTTAAAATTTTCCTTGAAAATATTTAAACTTTGAATCAAAAAGCAATGCCCAATCACCATATTGGACTTTTTTTTTATCTTTGATGAACTTGTCATGCAACCTGGATTTTTGTTGTTGAACTATATTGGTCCTATGAATAGCATCTTGTCTTATCTCATCAAGTTCTTTCAATTGCTCCATTCTTTGTCTTTGTGCTTCTGATAGACTAAGACCCAATTGAATTGTTGTCTTAAAGGTCTTTATCTGGAACTCAATAGGAAAAAATACTTTCTTCCCATAAACAAGTTCATAGGGAGTGTGTCATGTTGTATTTCTCCATGTAGTACGGTATGCCCATAAAGCTTATGGAAGCTTTTCTTCCCAATCTCTTTTATGCAGATGCACAGTCTTGGTGAGAATTGCTTCAATTACTTTATTGGTAGATTCAACTTTTCCATGTGCTTGTGGATGATATGGAGTAGACTTTCGATGCTTAATTTTTTATTCCTCCATTATTTTTTGTACCAATTTGGATGTAAATTGAGTACATTGATTTGTCACAATTTCCTTTGGGACACCAAAATGAGTGAAAATATCCTCAAAAAGAAATGAAACTACAACATTTTCAGTAGCAAAAGGAATTTCTTTAGCTTCTACCCATTTCGTGGCATAATATGTATAAAAAAATCCAAAGCCCATTTTTCAAAAGGTTCAACAAGTAACTAAGGTTGTAAAGGCATTTCATCTGAAGGAAAAGGCTTTCCCATTCTTTGACAATTATCACATATCTTAACATATTCTTTGGCATCCTTAAAAAGAGAAGGCCAATATTATCCTAAGAGAAGGATTTTATGGGCAGTTCTTTTATCAGAAAAATTTCCTTCGCATGGTTCATCATGACAAGGTTTCAATATCTATGGTACTTCATCTTCTCTAACAAATATTTGAATGATTAAGCCAGTCCCTCTCTTGTACAATTATTCTTTTATCCATGAATAATAAGGACTAGTTTGAACTACCTTTTTTTCTCTCGAGGATATAAGTATGATGGTAATTTCCCTGTAGCCAAATAATTAGCCATATATGCAAACCAATTAGATTTAATAGACACTGAAAAAAAAATATTTATCAGCAAAATTATTTTCTACGGGAGTATCATTATTATCATTTTGGATTCTGGATAATAAATATGCGACTACGTTTTTTCTTCTGGGTCTATCCAAAATAGTAATATTGAATTATTGTAATAACAATAACCATCTTATAATTTTGCCATAAATAATTGACTTATTCATAAAATATCTAATTTTAGAATGATATGTGTGAATGAAGGTTTCATAACCAATGATATAATGTCTAAATTTATTGATGCCATCTACAACAGCTAAAAACTCCTTTTCTGTTACAGTGTAATTCAACACTGCATGAGTCAAATTTTCTCTTGTATAATAAATGGCATAAGGAGTCAAATCTTTCTGTCCTAGTATAGCTCCTAAAGCAGTGTCTGAGGCATTAGTTGTGATGTGAAAATCTAATTTCCAATTTGGTCCTCTTAAGATGGGTGCTTGGTAAATATTTTCTTTCAATTCTTCAAAATCTTTTTGGCAGTCAGAATTCCAGATGAATTCACAATATTTTGTGAGCAATTTAAAAAGTGGAGAGGCAATCTTTGTAAAGTTTTCTATAAATATTTTGTACTAACCAGTAAAACCAAGAAAACTTCTAACATCCTTTTGACAAGTAGGAACTGATAATTTAGAAATGACTTCTACCTTAGATGCATACACTTTAATTCCATCCCTAAAATGTGGTGGCCTAAAACAATTCCCTCTGTAAACATCATAAAACACTTTTCATGAATTAATGAGAGATTTTCTTCTTTACACCTAATGATAAACTTTTCCAATTTTTTAAGAGCTTCTTTGAAAGAGTTTCCATAGACAGTAAAATAATCCATGTCCACTTAAACACAATCATGAATTAGATCAAAAAAAATGCATAGAACTTACCTTTGGAATGTTGTAGGTACATTACATAACCCAAAATAGAGTACTCGATAAGAATAAGTTCCCCATGGATAGGTAAGCTTTTTTTATCTTGATCTTCTAGTGCTACTTGGATCTGGTTGTATGCAATAAAACCATCCAAGAATGAAATGTACTTTTTCCCTGCCAGTGTGTCAAGAAACTGATCTATAAAAGGAAGTGGAAAATGATATATTAAAGTGGCTTTGTTAAATTCCCTATAATCAATACATACTCTCCATTTTCCATTATTTTTTGGAACAATTACCAATGGTGAAACCCACTTGTTGTCTGATATGGGACAAATGAAATTCACTTTTAACAATTTGTGTAGTTCCTCCTTAAAAAATTCCCTTAAGTTTCGATTCATCCTCATCTGGAGTTTTTGGATTGGTTTGGAATATTCTTCAATACAGATGTGATGCATACAAGTATTTGGATCAATTCCTTTCAAACCATTATATTCCCATGCATAAGCATAGGAATGTTCCTGTATGATTTTCATTAATTGCTTCTTTTGAGATTCTTCCAGATTATTATTGATATTCAAAGTTTTTCCTGGAAAATTTTCTATTAAATAATTGCCAAATTTCTCCATAGAATGTAAATCCATTTGTTGCGATCATAGATATTCAATATTAAATTGTTGTTGAAAACTTTTAATTTGTTCACAATATGAGGAAGATTCATTATTTTCCATTATATTCAAAATTGGAACTTATTCATCCATTTGTGAAAGATTGGTCGTATGTCAAAGTTTTCAGTATCATCATCTATCCATTCTTCACTTTCTACTTCTATTATTTTTTTTGTTGGAGGATATAATGTGAATTTCTTTTTCGAACTTCCATCAAAGATAAACATATCACCAAATATACAACTAATAAAATCATCAGTTGTAGCTATGGTCTACCTAGAATCAATAGATTTCCTCCTGGATTATTCTTTGGTGTTAAGATCATGAAGTCAACAAGATCTTCCCAGGAATCCAAGGATAGAAACACATCTCACTGTCAGGTTTGATAACAGATCTATCTACCAATTGCAACAGTGTTGGTGTATATTGAAGATTAGGGAGTTTCAATTGATCCATAGTTTGTTTACTCATAATATTGATAACTGCCCCTAAATCAATCAATATGTTCAGAATTTCAACGCCATTAATGTGTGTTTTCACAATGGGACTACATGGATCCAAATATTTCTGAATTGTTGTTTTTCCCATCATGATATCTTCAATCTTCCAACTAACTGAATTCTTTTAACTCATTGATTGTCTTTGCAAATATGGGTATTTCCTTGATATCTTGTAACAAAAGAATTCTTATACAAACATTCTTCATTTCATCTATCATATCATAATCAGGAAACACAATATGTTTTTCTACCCCTTTGTCAATTTTCAATATTTCAGGAAAAAGTGGTTTTTGAGCAAAAACTAAAGGTTGTTCTATAAGGGGAGTTGAGTTTATTGGATTTTCATCAAAATGTACAGGGACGGTTTGATTTTTAGGATCTTCCTCTTGATGAATATTTGTCTCTTTCTCAGATAGGTCATCCTTATCATACTCTTGAATAACAACATATGGTGACGTCTTTTCCAGTACTCTACCAGATCTAAGTTGAACATTGTTTAGATCTAATGGAGTTATCCTGTAAGTTTGGAAATTTTTCCCTTCTATGTTGTAAACAGGTTGTGATTTTTTATTATTTGGATTTGGAAGCGGTTGGGAAAACATTTGATTTGGCTTTTTTGTAAATGGTAATAAAAGTTGTGGATTGGAATTCTGAGGTTGAGGGGGTTGGAAAGGCTGAGGAAAATATTGTGGTGGAAAAACGGGGTAAGGTTGTGGATATTGAGGATATTTTCCATAATTATTTATCCAACCTTGTGTCTAAAGCTAAGGCTAAGGCTTCCAAGGCATGGCTACAGTAAAATTACCTTGTGTTGGTTGTGCATATGTTTGAGTATTGAAACCTTGAGTTATATTTGTTTGTGGATTTTGTTGTGGCATCTTAGAAATAAAAAAAAGAGGATCTACTTGATTTGGTATTACTTACTCTTGATAAATAACATTAGGACCTGGAATTTAAGGACATTCCTTTGTATCATGATTTTCTGCACATATAACACAGGTTTCTACACTTTTTAATTCAAGAGAGAATTATTTCAAGGAATGCTTCTTTCGACATTTTGGACAAAAGATAGATAGTGCAACATTTTCATCTTCTTGCTCGTTTTGTAATTTATGCATATCTATGTGTTCACAAGACTCCCCAAAATATCTTTTTTGAAATTTTCAAGCAAATCTCCTATTTCATCCCTACTTACTTTCCCAGCTGCAGATTTATTAATCCTAGACAAAACAAGATCTCCTGGAATTTTTTCCAGTTTTTGCCTTTCCCCTAGAAATTTGTATGCATAATTTGCAAATATCTCTGAATAATAACTGATAAATATCTCCTTTACCCATAAAATTGAAAATGTCTATCCACTCATCTCTAATAGATTTCAACAAGAGATCTTTCAAAGTTTCTTCATCTAGATTATTCATCTTAGATCTTTTAATATTGTAAACAAATCTTTTAATAAAATCCTCAATATTTTCATCCTATTTTTGCATCATTTTAAATACTTCATCTTTAAGGTTATGGGGCGTATAATAATCTGTGTATTTGTCTAAGAACGCATTTTTCATTTCTTCCCATGTTCTTATGGTATGTGTTCCTAGTCCCATAAACCATTTTAATGTTGCATTATTAAGGGTGGCTAGAAAAAAATTCAAATTTTGAGCATCAAGCAACTAGTCATAGGATCTATAGAAAACTTCAAAATCAAAAAGAAATTCCTCAGGATCCTCACTCCTTAATCCATGGAAATTAGGGATGATAGAGGGTGAGATATTTTTCATTGTGGTTGTGGTATCTTCATCAAATATGGGAAACCCAAAAGGTTCTAGATCTCCTCTACCACCTCCTCTTCCTCTTCCTACACCTCTTCCACCTCCAATGCTAAGATGTTCACCATTCACATTGTGTATTTATCCTTCCCCTTCTCCTGCCATTATAGATTCCTCAGAGCTAATATAAGGTTCCAAAATTGAATTTTTTGGTTCCTCCTTTGGCTCTTTGTAATATTCCCAGTTAGCCATGAGCTAGTTGGAATATTAATTTTTGTTTTTACTTTCTTGTTTGATGAATAAGAGGATATGGAGATCCATAAATCTCCTTAATATGAATAAAATCAATGCCAATGTGAAAGGATGACATCTTGGCAGCTTAATTGAGCATCCTTATGTGTGAAGAGGGGTTGGAACACCTAGACTGGGTCAACTTTGACCAAATCAACAGCGTTGTCATGGAGTAGTGGCATTAATTGATGGACATCGTAGTTTTAGTTGGAGACTCTTTTCATGGAATTAGTGTCTTAAATGAGTGGGGCCTAGGGTTAGAAAGATCATCACTTATATAAGGAAGAGGATGGTAGCCATATTGATTCATGTTGATGTTATTATATTTTCGTATATGGTCTATTTACACATATAGCTTCCTTCAGTTGTTTAGCTAAGATTGCAGTGTTGTTTAGCACAGGGTGTTCCTGATCGGAAATTCCACCTCTTTCGTTGAGAAGCATCTAGGAAGAGCATTGCACTATACTTCCACATTTAGGCATTAGTGCAAGCTCCATCTTTCATCTACAGTGCAGATCCTGTTGAGGGTTGTCTTGTGTTGCAGGTTACAGCAGTGGAGAACACATTTGGGTCACTTCAATGCTTATTTTTCAGTGGAGAAGGGTCCCTTCCCATTGGCAGGTTAGTAAGGAAGGCCTTGAGCCTTATTGCAGCATTTGGCATTAGGCCACTTATTTATTTTCCCCTACAACGTAGTTTCTATCTTGGATTGCGTTTTTTTCAGGGAGGAGTTACAGGGTGGTTTCAGTACACCATTTAGGGAGGAGGTTTTCTAGAGAAGGGATCATCCTTTCATCTAGAGAGTCTATTGGAGGAGGCTACATTCTTTGGCATATCAGATCAGCCACAACTTTCCATTTTATATGTTGCAGTGAATCTTCAGTCCTAGGGCTTTGATTCCCATCTTATATAGTGGTGTATTTCTAAAAACCCTTTTGGGTTCTTCATTGGAGGTTGTATAGAGCCTAGATATGTATTTGTTGTATCTTTTGAGGCATATATCAGCCCATTATCTTTTCTGGAGTAGTGCATCTATGTCTGTGCTGTAGCAGTCTTCCGACATTTTGATATAGTAGAAACACCTCATTTCTTCATTAGAGGCTTGTTCCATCTTGTTCTATGTTTTGTATCCCATCATTTTGTACTATTTTGTTACTATTATGATTAATGGAAAGGCTCCATATTGGCCTCATGTTTTTATATGATGTTTTACACTACTATTCCATCATTTTGTTCTATATTCCTACTTTTCCCATTTGGGAATATTACAGTGGTATTAGAGCATAATATTGGCTCAGCATGTGCATCTTCAACACAAATATGACATCAGAAGAAGGAGATCCTCTCACAAATAGAGAGAAGAGGTATCTTGGAAGAAGAATCCAGAAGTTTTATTATACAAATGATAAAGAAGAAAAGGGTAAACCCCCTTTATCAGGAGAACATGAGGAGAAGGAGTACCCAAAGCTTCTTCTTAGAACTATGCAAGACATTGCTAGAGAAATAAAGGAGATGAGGATGGATAGATACAAGGAATCCCCTAAAGGATTTCTATATGGTGAAGGCTCCGGCATTTCTCATCACTCGAGTGACCAACCAATGAAGCAGCAGCAAGTTTCCCAATGCTCTACAATTCCTACATTCTTAGGAGTGAGAAATGAAGGGTTTCAAGAACAAGAAACTCTTGAAGACTATTTCATGGAGTGTGAATCTGAATATCAGAGATTCAAAGATCACTTGAGTTTTCAATATTTTTGTTATATCAAGGACAATAGGAGACCCAGGCATCACAATAGAGGTGGAGGATTCATTCAGAATCATGATCTACTCCGAAATATGGGAAGATTTTTCTTACCCAACTTTGATGGGTCATCAAACTGCACTGCCAAATAATGGGTAGAGAAGCTTGACATCTACTTCCAGTTGAACAAGGTACCAGAGATGGAGGCCATCAAGATAGCAGCGCTACACCTTGAGGGTGAGGCACATGATTGGTGGTTTCATGGCTTGTCTACATTGGGTCATGACAATTTGACTGCTTATTAAGAGTTCACAAGGAGGTTGGTGGAGAGGTTTGATCGAAGAGATCCAGAGGCACCATTCATGGGGCTAGCAAAGATCAAACAATTAGGTAATCCAGAAACTTATATTTCTGAATTTCTAAAAAAATTTATTATGGTTCCTAATTTATCTGCAGTAAGAAGGGTCTATATGTTCATTGATGGGTTAGCATAACCTATTAATGGGTTGGTTAAATCTACCAAACCCACTACCCTTAAAGATTCCATTGAAAGGGCTAGAGATCTACAAGATGCCTTGTCAAAAGAAAAGGCAACATTTCAGCAAAATCCCACTTTTCCATCTAAGGTAAAAGAAGAGAAGGCTCTTGTTTTAAAGGAGGGCCAAAACAAAGTGCCTCTTAGTGATGATGTCCAAAGAGATTTGAGGAGAAGGAAGCTTTGTTTCACATTCCAAGAATCATGGGCACCTAGAAATAGATGTGCAGTAGGAAAGGCACACTACATAGAGGTCATCTCAGATGATGAGGAGGAAGAAGAAGAGGAACCGGAAATAGGTCATAGCGTTGGCACAACAACAGATGATCCACCACCACTCGGAAGTGGGGATGGGGCATTTGCTCCAATTGGAAGGGCTCTTGCATCATTGAGAGGAGTACCCAAGTACTTGACCTTGAGGGTTCGAGGTTCCATCTTACATCAGAGGGTTTTAGTTTTGATTGAGAGTGGGGCTACCCACAATTTTATTGATGCCTAACTAGTGTAGAGGAGGGCAATACCCACTGATGATTTTGAGGGATTTTCTGATTTGGTCCCAGGAGCTAGAACTATGCATTGCATGCATTATGTTCCATATTTATATGTCACCATGGGGACATATACATTGACTAATCACTTCTTTGTGGCTGACATACCTGACACCAATGTGATATTGGGTGTGCAGTGGTTGATTACTTTGGAGAAGGTCACCACAGATTGGGAGACTATGCAGATGGAATGGGTGGATAGAAAGAGTGGAAAAAATCAGATGATTAAGGGCATGCACACATATCCCTCACATACAACTTCCACACAGAAAACAGAGATGGATTTGTGTAGTGGAAGCAAGGACCTAACAGTCCCATCTATCATGCACATGACTTTGGCCCATGAGAAATTACTGTTTTGAGGCAAACCACCTGGGAGGCCACCTGATCAGGATTTGGTGAGGAATGTCTCACATCATAATGCACTACTCATAGATCCAGGAGGAGTGGGGGAATTGGGAGGTCATGGTACAACGCTGAGAACCTTGGGTAGACTCAAGGAGGAGGGAGACATTCTCCCAACATCATCATTACCCACTCTCATTTCAAATTCTGTGCTGAGGAAGGAGCAACATGGGGAGGATAGCAGCCTTCCAGCATGTGACTTTGGCATGGGAGATTCAAAGAGGAGGACAGCCATATGACAGATGTTCTTTATGATATATCATCAACACTGTCACTATGGAGGATAGATCCATATTGGAAAGCCTAGCTGTTGGTGGATTATTCCAAGGATATTTTTACATGCATGATACTTGATGACCAGCTTCAAGAGGAGGGATATTCAGTCAGAGATGAGGTAATCTACTATCATGGTAGGATAGTCTTATCTAGAGCTTCCAAGATCAAGGAGAAGTTACTACATGCAGCACATGAATATTTTCTCTTCAGCCATACTTATTCCATGAAAACCTACAACACCATCATGGAGGGATATACTTGGGAAGGCTTTGAGGAGGAGATATATCAACATTTGAGGAGATGCATAGACCATGTGGAGATGGAAGAGGTACATAACTCTTTGATAAATTTATCACAGCCACCTCTTTCCTCTTTTGGAATGAGAGGGGATCTATCCTTAGACCACTCCATTTGTATGAGTAGAAATTATGGTAAGGAACATGTTTATGTGCATGATGTTTTACTTGATGATTATTTGCACTCCTTTACCATATATGTGCAGGCCATTGCTCCAAGAATGAGCATTCTTCCTTATAAAATTCATGGCAAAATTGGGGCCATAAACATTGTTGAGCATGGCCACTCCCTAGGAGGATATAGGGAGATGATTTACCACTCTAGGTGCACTCCAAAGGCACCAAACATTTCTTACCTTTTTAGAACTTGTGAGAAAGTTATGGCAGAAAGTAAGTGGTGGGGAAACCATTTACCATATCATTATCTGATGAAGTGAGGAGATATATTGCGCTGGTTCCACATGTGGGACTATGATCCACCTCCATTTGTGCATATTGTTGTTTATATGTACTTGGTTGTGATCCCATACATTGATGATGTTCTTATTCTTATTATGGGAATGAATGGAGGAAATTTGGAAGGATTGAGCATGCCCTTTGGGAGAGATACCCCCCATGTTTATTATGCTACATGTTTCAGGGAGAACCTTGAGCAAATTAAACCATGATTGCTACATTGGATCTTTTGCTTCCTTGTGGGATGAATCATTTGCATCTCATAAGAACTTGGGAGGAGCATGTCATGGAGGGATGGACTGCGAGACACTTGGCTTATGAGGGAATATTATCACATGGAAGTGTCACCAATGGAGGAGGAGAACAGTTGCAGCACTCACCTTTTTAGTTGCTTGAGAACAAGCAACATTTGGGAGGGGAGGACTGTAATATTCCTAATTAGCCATGAGCTAGTTGGAATATTAATTTTTGTTTTCGCTTTCTTGTTTGATGAATAAGAGGATATGGAGATCCATAAATCTCATTAATATGAATAAAATCAATTCCAATGTGAAAGGAGTACATCTTGGAAGCTTAATTGAGCACCCTTATGTGTGAAAAGGGGCTGAAACACCTAGACCGGGTCAACTTCGACCAAATCAACATCGTTGTCATGGAGTAGTGGCATTCATTAAGGGACAGTGCAATTTTAGTTGGAGACTCTTTGCATGGAAGTAGTGTCTTAAATGAGTGGGGACTAGGGTTAGAAATCTCATCACTTATATAAGGAAGAGGATGGCAGCCATATTGATTCATGTTGATTTTATTATATTTTGGTATATGGTTTGTTTAGACATATAGCTTTCTTCAATTGTTTAGCTAAGATTGCAATGTTGTATAGCACAGGGTGTTCCTGAACGGGAACCCCACCTCTTTCCTTGAGAAGCCTATAGGAATAGCATTGCACTATACGTCCACATTCAGGCATTAGGCCAAGCTCCATGTTTCATCTACAGTGTAGATCCTGTTGAGGGTTGTGTTGTGTTGCAGGTTGCAGCAGTGGATAACACATTTGGGTCACTTGAGTGCTTATTTTTCAGTGGATAAGGGTCCCTTCCCATTGGGAGGTTAGTAAGGAAGGCCCTTGAGCCTTATTGCAGCATTTGGCATTAGGCCACTTATTTATTTTCCACTACAGCGCAATTTCTGTCTTGGACTGTGTTGTTTCAGGGAGGAGTTGCAGGGTGGTTTTAGTACACCATTTGGGGAGGAGGTTTTCTAGAGAAGGGATCATCCTTTCATCTAGAGAGTCTATTGGAGGAGGTTGCATTCTTTGGCATATCAAATCAGCCATACCTTTCTATTTTATATGTTGCAGTGAATCTTCAGTCCTAGGGCTTTGATTCCCATCTTATATAGTGGTGTATTTCTAAAAACCCTTTTGGGTTCTTCATTGGAGGTTGTATAGAGCCTAGATCTGTATTTTTTGTATCTTTTGAGGCATATATCAGCCCATTATATTTTCTGTACTCATTTTCTGTAGTATTGCATCTATGACTACATTGTAGCAGACTTCCAACATTTTTATATAGTAGCAACACCTCATTCTTGAGGGTTTTCTTAATTGGAGGCGTGTTCTATCTTGTTCTATGTTTTGTAGCCCATCATTTTGTACTATTTTTCTGATGTTATGATGAATGGAAAGGCTCCATATTGGCCTCATGTTTTTATATGATGTTTTACACTGCTATTCCAACATTTTGTTCTATATTCCTACTTTTTCCATTTGGGAATATTACACTCTTCTATCAAAGGAAAATAGGTTTCTTCTTCTTCCTCCTCAGTAGGGATTTCTAGTTCTTATCCTATAATTTGTTCTCCTATTGAGGATAAAAATATTACTCCTTCTTTTGGGGATGTAGGATTTTCTTCTTCCACCACGACTTCGGTAGAAGAACTTGGTGAATCTCTAGGTTGGATTTTAGATCTAAGTACCACAAGAAGTCTATGTCTGCCTACAATTGATGGAATACGAGTTTGGGTGGATGGTGTGGCACTACGAGGTCTTGTTGGGGTGATTGGTGATGTCAGAATCAAACTCCTACCTCTTACAAATTTACCTCTAGAATATCTTTCCCTATGCATATCATTTTTAAAAATTTGTTTTTTTTATGAAAAGAAAAAGAAAAACTCCTATATACACTTCCCCAAAAATAATGCCAAAATGTTTGGTAATTTAATTAATGTTAAATTACTTACATAAATTATCCACCAGAGCTATTGAACTAATGAAATTTATGTGCACTTTATGTTCTAGGAGTCTTTATCACTCAAACAATTCCTAAGTTAATTTGAGATATCGAAATGCACATGTTTCTCTAATAGTAAGTAAATGAAATTGATTTTATTACTTTATAAAGATCGCACTCTTCTTAAAATGAATAACACAGTTGTTCATGCTTACTCAAAATTAAATCAAACACCCTCTTTGATTTTAAATGAAATCTCACCACTCTTGCTTTAAAATGAAATCACACTTTTCTTAAATTGAAATCACACTTGCTTGAAAAATGAAATCACACTTTTCTTAAATTGAAATCACACTTGCTTGAATTGAAATCACACTTTTCTTGAATTGAAATCACACTTTGCTTAAATTGAAATCACACTTGCTTGAATTGAAACCACACTGCAAATGAATCTACTCTTGACAGAAAGAAATATTATCTCTACAAATTAAAATCTTATCTACGTAAAGCTATTCTCTATCCATGTGCATAAGAAAATCTCAGTATACTCAGCAATAAAAATGATTAGACAAACTTTCTATAAAAATAGTCTCAAGCTCAGATTTAAAATCAAGAAATAAGCTAACATAATCCTACATAAAATATAAAACAAAATACTAATTAGAATTAAAAGGAAAACCTTACTATCTCGAGGGGACCCTCCTATGAGAAGAAGGCATCAATATGATGCTTCACAATGTGATCAACCACGCATTACAATCACACAATAGAGAAATAAGGATCAAAACTAGAATTTATATAAAACAAAGTGTTTACAATGAAAAATCCAAGTCTGTGTTGTTATGCCGAGAGGCATATTTATAAAACTCCTACATATTAAATGTTTCAGAGAATTACACATTATGTTAATCAACACAAGCTAAAATTAACTTTGAAATATAATATAACATGATCCTCTCATGATTTTCTATCAACGCAACAAATCGTGAGGCTAAAAATATGTATCTCGCTTGCCTCCTACGGTGGTTGAATTTTCCTTTGACCGAGCTACTAGGTAGTCTTCTTCATCAATATTAGCTATGAAGGTAGGAAAAAATCATTTTACCAGCTAATTTCCACCTGCCCATATGCCCCTTTTATCGAAGGGATCTTCGGAACCTATCAAACCTTGGACTCAACTCCAAAATCATATGTTAGTTGTGGAATCACTCTAATTTTGTAGCCAATGTAAAAATTAAGCTAAACAATAAAGAATATTTTCATTTATAAAATAGAAAATTATCAATACTTGATATGCCATAGGCCTTTGTGAATTGATGCCCTAATTAAAGTTATTAAGGTCAAAAAGAGGAGA
Source organism: Pinus albicaulis (assembly GCA_034641835.2). Classification (NCBI taxonomy): domain Eukaryota; kingdom Viridiplantae; phylum Streptophyta; class Pinopsida; order Pinales; family Pinaceae; genus Pinus; species Pinus albicaulis. The sequence goes on from JAXQQM020076890.1 coordinate 87,057, forward strand.
ATGGAATGAAAAGGTTTTGTTAAAAAAGAAGCAATTTTGGGGTTCAACAATCCCCCACACGGAAGACATTGCATGTCCTCATGCAAAACTTTAAAAATTGTGAATTTTTCCTATCATTGAGCCTCTTCAGATGCTTGAGCAAGAAAATCCAAGTTAGTCCTTCTTGCCTTTTTGGTGGTGATTATCATCCTTGGTTTCTTCATCAAAATTTTATGTTTCAACCTTATCACCTTTATTTTCAGATATTTCATTTTGGACTTCAATTTCTTGTTCTTCTCATACCATACACCAAGGTGCAACATGATGTTGTCACTTTTAGTTTTCTGAATTTCATTTTGCACCTTCAGTGTTTCATGTTCTTGCTTTAAATGTTTATCTAGTACCTCAAACTCATAGATTTATTCTTAAGCGTGTTTACTGTTAGCGCTCAAATCTACCTTAGGCTAAAATAAGGTAAGACTCAAGGCAACATCAAACCACGCTCAGCCTCGTAGCTAGCCCTACGAGGACAGGAGAGGGCTCTCTCCGGGTTTATCTCGGCAAAAGGTTTTCAAAGGGGCTGAGATGACTTATAATGGATATTGATTTTAGGCTAGTAAATAGATAGGAAGGTTTGGTTTTAAATTTTTTGGTTTTTGTTGGAAAAATGGGAAAAACAATTTTGGGCTTGGGGATGAGGCCAGATCTTCGCAGAGTTCGAATTGGGGCAGGGTAGGCAGTAGTCTTGATGCTTTTGATTATGTGTATGGATGGATCAGAATGACAAGAAGCTGAAGAGGGCAAGGCAGAACAAGGATCCTCTCCAAACTAGCTGAAGAGGGCAAGGCAGAATAAGGATCCTCTCCAAACTGAAGAAAACATATAAAACTAGACAAATTTAAAGGCAGAGCACTGAAATCAATGAATTCTACCTCATTTACTCATTCATTTAGTTTCAGAAGCAAAAGAAGGGAAATGGCATACATCAAACATTAATGAACTTACAAATAACTGAAGGAAAACACCATCAAAAACCCAAAGCCACAAGAATCCCAACAAGTGCTGCAAAACCTCTGGTCTTTCCTTAGCCAAAAATGTTGAGTGAATGTACAATAGAGTGCCAAACTATTCCCAAGAGTCCAACTTGTCCAACCCTTGAAAATGATTGAGAAAATACATCATATAGACCATCCTAACCCCTTCCCATGCCTCTAGGGGTCGAATTCCTCCTTCTAGGAGCAGTTTCAACCAATTCTAAACAAGGAGCTAAAATCTAGGCAGTCAAACAACTTGCCTCTAAAAGGAAGGAAACTGATTCATTTACATGATTTTCACTTTTTTGTGAGTGAATCTTCTAGAATAGGTAAAAGTGAGTCAAAGTTACATTACAACCACAAAATTACATCAAGATAACTCAAAAATTACATCCACAATCAAAACTAGTCCAACTGGCCGAAATTTTGAGCTGGAAGATGAAAAATTAGCCAATTTTCTTTATGCGCCACTCGCTTGAGCTCTATGCGTCGCGCGCCTTTCATCCTGTTTTTGGGGCACTTCCCGACATCAAAATCAAGATCATGATAGCTTTTTGGAAATCCCTGGATGTCTGCTATCCAACCCAAGTGGAATTTCTCAATTTGGAGCTCATTTTCCCCTCCAAAACTTCATTCCCCCAAAAGTACTTCCTGCTGGTGCAAAAGGTGGCAGAAAGGTGATTTTCATGGTGTTTTTGGCCCTTTTGATCATCCAGAACTTGATGAAATGCTTCGGCCATTTCTGAGCATGCATAACTTACCATGAAAAATCCAAAAATACAAATTTTTCCTCCAGAAAGTGTCCCAATCATAAGCGCGCGTCGTGACGCGCTACGCGTTGGGCGGAAAACCCTGTTTTGAGACCAAAATTTTCCAAAATGACAAAAACTTCTCCAAATTTGCTGAAATTCGGAGCGAACATCCCCCATCATGCCTTATGCTTAGCCAATGAATCCTCGGCCAAAATACGGAGTGGATAGGGCCTCTTTCGCCGTTTTAGTGCTTTGCTCAACCTTGCCTTCAGGATCTACTCGACAAACGTGATTACGGGCCCAATAATGATTTTTCATGTGACGGAGCATGTCTTTGTCTCTATTTGCCTTTGCCAACAACTTTTCCAGATGAATGTTAACATGCGTGAGGCAGGTCTCACGATCAGCCGGTGTCATGTCACCTGGTCTCTTCCGGGCCAATGCACGGTCTTCACGAATTTTCCGCAGCTCCAAAAGTGTGTGCTGGTCCTCTAATTGTTTGTTTCGCTGCTCCAGGTATTTTATCACCCACTGAGCTCTCTGCAATTTCACATTCAGCGTATCAATCTCGGCCTTCTGCTCCTGGATGATCTCTTTTAGTTTCAAGCTAGGAGAGCTCGCATCAACATCGATGAGTGTGAAATCAGTGTCTCGGCCTCCTAAAGGGCCCTCATCGTGCATAGGCCTCTTGCCTCTGTCCTGAACCTGTACCTGTGCTGATGAAGAAGGCGAGACCCCTTCCACACCATGTGGAGATAGTACTCGCTCTGCTGATGAAGTCAACGAGACCCCTTCCACCCCGGGTGGAGATAGTACTCGTCGTGATGCTGCAAACAAAGCTCTGTGGCCTCTCTGATATGTTACCACTACTGGTGCACTACTATGCTCCATCTCAGTACATCAATCTCAACGGTTGAGTCACTGTCCTGCTCATATCCTTGCTCATATGATGAATTTGACTCTGACATGGTGTTGAAAACAATATGTTTGACAAGTATATACTGATATGTGTGTGGTGAAAACAAGAGTTTGTTCTTCAATATGAAGTATGTCACATATGAAACAAGAGGCTGCAAGGAAGTGTCACAATGAATACACTAGACTGTCAAGTGATTTTGGAATGGACAGACAGTCACTCACTGTTTGGGAAACTTTGGGATTTGGAGCTTTACAAGCGAATGGGAATGAGTGATAGTGATGTGAGAAAGTTATTAGGAACAAGAGTGAAAATGAAAAGGGAACATATATATGAGCCAAGTGAAATCAAGGACAAAGAAACAATCCTTGCATGTCATGACCATTAGGCTTTGTCGATAGAGAGATGTGGGAGTAAGTAATAGGGTTTGGGAACTAAAAGCATGGGAATGAAATGGTATTAGGGATATGGGATAATGAATATAGGATAGGGACTGTGGTAATATTGTGACAAGTATGAAAGCACGATGAGAGTGGACAAATAGTTCAAACACCAACAATATCACCAACACTTCTTTCAAAACCCTATGGAGCAATTTTGGATGTAGACATAGGGTTAAATCTTTCACCGTTCAAACATTTGTTTTCTCCGCCTTTAAACCACCACAACATATCCAAAAACCATTGATAAAGCTTTAAAACACTTACTTGGAGGCGAAAAGATGATTTGAATTTGAAAATTTGAAGAGTTTGGGTGAATTTCTAGCTTGATGGCTCAATGCGCCGCGCGCTCTTTGTATGCGTTGCGCGCTACATAGTGCATTTTTCAGGAGGCTTTTGGAGGCCTTCCTGGTGTCCAAATTGGGCGTGTGATATCTCGTTGGAAAGATATTTGAGTCTAATTTCCAACCCAAGTGGAATTTTTCAATTTAGAGTTCATTTACCCTATCCAAAATCAAATCTCCCAACACTACTTCCTGCAGGTGCATCAATTCTTCTGAGGCAACGATATTCTTAACATTTCTCCAAAACCATTACACCTGTGTAAAAATTGAAGGATTTTTTTCTTCCTTGGCATGTTATGTACAAAAACCTCTCTCATTTTTCCAAAATTCATCTTTTATTGCTCTGAAACATCATTTGAGTGAAACCTATCCCGATGTGTGAAACAAGGGATTTGTCGAAATGGAGCGAAATGAAGGGGATAAGGGGTTTATAAATTCTTGGGGAAATTTTTGGAAGTAGGGAGGGATGTTAGGAAGTAGGGGAAAGTAGAATCTCAGAGATTGAGTGAGGGGAAGGGGTCCAAAAGGGCAAAACACAGGCCTAGCCTAGAAAATTGCCAAGTTGTGGCAAAAAACTAGGGTTTGTGCAAAAATGAGGAATTTGGGGGATCTCAGTGATGGGAAGTGTTTAATAAGGTACATTAATGATAGGAGAAAGTTTATGAACATCAGGATACAAGTTTTTCTAATGATTTGACCATTCAAGAGAAATTACCTCCAAAACCCTAGGAGGGGGAAATGGACCTTACCTAGGCACAACTGAAACATGAACAAGCTGTAAAATGACCCAATGGAACTTGACATGATGATGACAACCCTCTGAATGGTGACATGGACCGACATTTGGACAACTTTGAAAAGAGTGAAAACAAACCCTAGACCTAATGCCTAGTGACCAAATTTTGCTTGAAGACTCAGTGAAATGACAAAATTTGACCTCTTGACATCTTAAAATCACTTTGTAAGAGCATGTTGATCACTGGAGGAAAGCTACAAAGGCTGACACTAACATTTACAATTTGAGATCTCTCTAGAATATCAACATGAGTAACTTCCTCTTAGTTTTAGGATGATTCCACTAATTTCCATGTAACTCTTTTCTCCAAAGATTATATGTAATCATATATCTCTTGTTGAATGAGATCTATTTCAGGAGTTCTTTTAGTTGGAATAGACACTGGTGATAAAACTATAGGTGATAAGATTGTTAGTGATGGAACTGTTGGTGATGGAACTCTCAGTTCCTTATGTTCTTCTAAGTTGATCAATCCTTAATTTTTTTGAGATTGTCCACGCATTTTTTTATTTAGCCTTGCACTTCTTCTTATATTGTATGATGGCTTATATGGTGATTTTGATAGTAGTAAGGGATTGCTTTTTATCTTTTTACAGTTATGTTTTCTTCTTGGATTAACTTTCACATTTATTTTCAACTTTGTTTCTTCTAAAATTCTCTTTTTAAGGTTTTCCAACATATCTACAACATGAGTCTCATCCTCCAACTGTTTGTCTTGTTGTGTAGGTGAGCTATATTTAAGGTTTATAGGCAGCTTCCTTCTACTTTTGCTTGTCTTACCACTAGGCTATTCTTGCTATGGTTCCTTAAAATGATTCCTAAGTAAGAAATCTTTGCAATTATCTCCTATATTTCTCAGATAGGTCTCAATCATAATTTTCACCAGGCCATGATGGTATAGGGAATTTTCTATGAATTGTATCTTTCTTTGTATATTTACAGACATCTTTCTTAAACTATGAAGTAGAAAATATGGTAAATTAATTTCATTTCCTTCCATAAAATTCATCATCAATCGTGCATGGTAGAAAAACATGTTACCAAATCTCCCTTCACTTGAATTATTAATAAAAAATTCCTCCACTTGTTTTTCAAATTTGTGAATGGTATCCCCTTTTTAAACATAGATGTATCCTTACCTAGATTCTTGAGGAAATTTTCCACTCTTTCTCTTCATTTTTTTGTTCTTGAACCAACTCTCGTCAATTCTGGACAGTCTTGTAGCCTCTGCTACAAATGACTCTGTCAAAATTAGCTTCATGTCCCCAATTTATGCTTCAATGCCATCATATGTCTGGGAAAAATACTTTGTTACCTCCTTTTCATGCCCATCAAATTTCTCTACAAATTCCAGCCATTGTGCCTGTTACAACAATTGTTTGACATGTGGGTAACCTTCAATGAACTGCACTCCATTCGGCTCTGGCCTTATAATGACCCCCATGTTAGAAAATCCTAGCTCGTACTTTCTCTTTCGACAAGGTTATGGAATGAAAGAATTCATGTATGAATGAATTAGAGAACAAAGATTAGGTGGAGGATGTCTTGGAAATGAAACAAGGCTAAGTGAAATTGGAATGGGTTGTGCATGAAGTGAAATGATAAATGGAGAGGAGAGGGATAATTTCAAATTATGACAAGGTTCATGACCGACTTGGTTGACAAGACAGAGATTTTTTTCGTTACGACCAAAGTTGTGTGGAAGTAATGTGGGTAATCATTACTCATAGTAGTGGTAGAAACAGTTACTTATCATTTATTTCATAACTCAAATTTTTTACCTTTATTATTCAACTTAATAGTTACATACCTTATATTATTGTCTTACTGATTCCTGGCTTGTCTTTTGTAGATTGTCCTCAGGTTTCAATCTTCATTTATTTTTTTCTTGTGCCATGATCTTCATTTGTTCTAGTCACAATCTTCCAAAAGGTATGGTGTCGCACAACTATGGGAGCCCATTATGGGAAGTATTCTGTTACCAACTACATATCAGGAAGAGTCTTTGAGCGAAGTGACTCCGGAGGTGGCGAAGGTCCCAGACAGCAACTGTATTCATTCCAACTACCTCTCAATAAAAAATATCAAAATTTAAGTATCAATCTGTAGAATCATAACTCTTAGAATAAGGTGCAACCAGAATCAACTGCCCTTTCATCATCGGAAGCGGAAACTGCTCAATTCAGCTGCAGAATTTTATTAGAGTTGCATATTGTTGACAATTCTGTAGTTGCTTTATTTTAAAAAAGATAAAATAGGGGTCAAAAGAAAATGGGACTAGAATAGGTAATTAGAAATAAAATCTATACAGTCAAGAATTCCTGGTTGTCAACATATATTTTATGTATAAACATGCCAAAAATGATGGTTTTCATGTTTATACAAAAATTTCTATTCCTTTTTTTCTTTGTTTTATTTTATGTACTTTTTATATTTTTTTTATCCTTTTTTTTTTTTTTTTTGAAAATGAAAGTATAAGGCTAAGTTATAGGGTAACAAGAATCTTCCTTGGCCAACTTCAAATTCATATTTTCTTGCATATTTTTAATGAATTCTTCTCTTGAAAATGGCTTGTGATATATTCATAGTATATGACCATTTACAAGGAAGGTCACTTTCTCTTCATCAAAATTTATCATTCTAACTGCTCCAGTATCAAAGATTGTTTCAATCCCATAAGGTCCAAGCCAACGAGTTTGAAATTTTCCTTAAAAATATTTAAACTTTGAATCAAAAAGCAATGTCCAATCACCATACTAGAATTTTCTTTCTTTTATGAACTTATCATGCCACCTGGATTTTTGTTGTTGAAATATATTGGTCCTATGAATAGCATCTTGTCTTATCTCAACAAGTTCATTCAATTTCTCCATTCTTTGTATTTGTGCTTCTGATAGATCAAAACTGAATTTGACTATTGTCTTAAAGGTCTTTATCTGGAACTCAATAGGAAATAGGAATTTCTTCCCATAAACAAGTTCATAGGGAGTGTATCGTGTTGTATTTCTCCATGTAGTATGGTATGCCCATAAAGCTTTTGGAAGGTTTTCTATCCAATCTATTTTATGCAGATGCATAGTCCTAGTGAGAATTGCTTCAATCAATTTATTGGTATATTCAACTTGTCCATTTTCTTGTGGATGATATGGAGTAGACTTTCGATGCTTAATTTTGTATTCCTCCATTATCTTTTGTACCAACTTGGATGTAAATTGAATTCCTTGATCTGTCATAATTTCCTTGGGACACCAAAACAAGTGAAAATGTCCTCAAAAATAAAATAAACTACAACATTTTAAGTAGAAAAAGGAAGCGCTTTAGCTTCTATCCATTTTGTGACATAATATGTACAAACAAGAATGTACCTTTTCTGTCTTGATGGTGGATTGATTGGACCAACAAAATCTAGAGCTTGTTTTTCAAAAGGTTCAACAAGTACCTGAGTTTGTAAATGCATTTCATCTGAAGGAACGAGCTTTCCCATTATTTGACAAATATCACATCTCTTAACATATTATTTGGCATCCGTAAAAAGAGAATGTCAATAGTATCCTAAGAGAATGATTTTATAGGCAGTTATTTTTTCAGTAAAATGTCCTATGCATGGTTCATCTTGAAAATCTTTCAGTATCTCTTTCCCTTCATCTTCTCTAACACATCTACGAATGATTATGTCAGGCCTTGTCTTGTACAATTCTTCTTTTATCCATGAAAACGGTGCACTAGTTTGAATTACCTTTTTTTCTCTCGTGGAGATAATTATGATGGTAATTTCCCTGTAGCCAAATAATTAGCAATATCTAAAAACCAAGAAGATTTAATAAATACTGAAAAAATGTATTCATCAGGAAAATTATCTTCTACAGGAGTATCAATATTACCATTTTGGATTCTAGATAAGAAATTAGCGACAGGTTTTTTTTTTTTTTTTTTTCTTTGAAGTAGTAATATTGAATTCTTGCAATAACAATAACCATCTTATAATTCTACCATTAGTAATTAACTTATTCATAAAATATCTAATGGTAGAATGATTTGTGTGAATGAAGGTTTCATAACCAGTGATATAATGTCTAAATTTACTGATTCCATGTACAACGACTAAAAACTCTTTTTTTGTTACAGTGTAATTCAAATGTGCAGGAGTCAAAAAATTTATTGTATAGTAAATGGCACCAGGAGTCAAATATTTATTTCCTAGTACAACTCTTAAAGCAGTGTTTGAGGCTTTAGTTGAGATGTGAAAAAGTTAATTTCCAATTTGGTCCTCTTAAAATGGCTACTTGGGAAATATTTTCTTTCAATGTTTCAAAATATTTCTATAAGTCAGAATTCTGGATGAATTCACAATATTTTGTGATCAATTTAAAAAGTGGAGAGGAGATCTTTGTAAATTTTTCTATAAATCTTCTTTAGTAACCAATAAAACCAAGAAAACTTCTAACATCCTTTTGACAAGTGGGAACTAATAATTTAGGAATGAATTCTACCTTAGAGGCATCCACTTTAATTCCATCTCCCGAAATATGGTGGCCTAAAACAATTCCCTATGTAAACATCATAAAACACTTTTCATGACTTAATGAGAGATTTGATTCTTTACACCTAATGAGAAATTTTTACAAATTTTTAAGAGCTTCTTCAAAATATTTTCCATAGACAGTAAAATAATCCATGTACACTTACACACAATAATGAATTAGATGAGAAAACATTCCTAGAACTTCCCTTTGGAATGTTGCAGGTGCATTACATAACCCAAAATGAAGTACTCAATAAGCATAAGTTCCCCATGGAAAGTTAAAGGTTTTTTTATCTTGATCTTCTGGAGCTACTTGGATCTGGTTATATCCACTAAAACCATCCAAGAATGAAAAGTATTTTTTCCCTGCCAATGTGTCAAGAACTTAATCTATAAAAGGAAGTTAAAAATGATATTTTAAAGTGGCTTTGTTCAATTCATTATAATCAATATATACTCTCCATTTTCCATTATTTTTCGAAACAATTACGAATGGCGAAACCCACTGGTTATCTAATATGGGATAAATTAAATTCACTTTTAACAATTTTTGTAGTTCCTCTTGAACAATTTCCCTTAATAATGAATAGAATAACATGTTGATGAGTTTTTTACCTGACGTTACAGACTACACAAATGAGTCCATCTTTACGAGAGCACCAACTCTCATGAGAAGGTTGATAAATATTTAAGAGTCGAGATCGTATTTATCGATACCGATCTAGCTCTTGATATTCTAAATTTCTCAAATATTTTGGCTTTTCCCACCAAGTCCCTTCCATGGCAGGACTTGATGATATTTAGAAGAGAGTCCATACATGCTGTAAAATCTTTGATAATGAATGGAATAACCTCATCAACAGGTTATTCCATTCATTATCAAAGATTTTACAGCCTATATGGACTCTCTTATAAATATCATCAAGTCCTACCATGGAAGGGACATGGTGGACAAAGCCAAAATATTTGAGAATTTGAGAATATCAAGAGCTAGATCGGTATCGATAAATACGATCTCGGCTCTTAAATATTTTTGAACCTTCTCATGAGAGTTGGTACTCCCCTGAAGATGGAGTCATTTCTGTAGTCTGAAATGTTGGGTAAAAAACTCATCAACATGTTATTCTATTCATTATCAAAGATTTTACAGCCTGTATGGACTCTCTTCTAAATTTCCCTTAAGTTTGGATGCATCCTCCTCTGGGGTTGTTAGGTTGGTCTGGAATTTTCTTCAATAGAGATGCGATGCATACAAGTGTTTGGATCAATTCCTTTCAAAATAGATTATTCCATGCATAAGTAGAGTATTGTTCCTTTAGGATGTTCACTAATTCCTTATTTTGTGATTCTTCTAGATTATTATTGATATTCAACGTTTTTCCTAGAAAAATTTCTATTAAAGAAATGCCAAATTTCTCCATAGAATTTAAAGCCATTTTTCGTGATGATAAATATTCAATATTATATTTTTCTTGAAAACTTTGATTCTATTCACAATATGAGGAAGATTCATTATTTTCCATTAGATTGAAAATCTGATCTTCTTCATCCATTTGTGAAGTAGCAAAGATTGGTCGTTTGTCAAAGTTTTTAGTATCGTCATCTATCCATTCTTGACTTTCTACTTCTATTGGTGTTTTTGTTGGAGGATATAATGTGGCTTTCTTTTTCAAACTTCTATCAGAGATAAACATATCACCAAATCTACAACTAATAAAATTAGTAGTTGTACCTAACCATTGTCTACCTAGAATCAATAGATGTCCTCCTAGATTATTCTTAGGTGTTTAAATCATGAATTCAACAAGATATTCCTAGGAATATAGGGATACAAATACATCCTCTAACACACCATCAGGTTTGATAACAGATATGGTTGCCAATTGCAACAATGTTGGTATATATTGAATATTAGGGAGTTTCAATTGATCCATAGTTTGTTTGCTAATGATATTAATAGCTTCCCCTAAATAAATCAATGTGTTCGGAATTTCAACACCATTAATGTGTGTTTCCACAATGGTACTACCTGGATCCAAATATTTATAAATTTTTTTCTTTCCCATCATGATATCTGCAAATTTTCCAACTAACTAAATTCTTTTAACTTATTTTCTTCTTCCCAGTTTCTTAATACTTAACTCCCTGATTGTCTTTGAAAATATGGGTATTTCCTTGATACCTTGTAACAAATGAATTCTTATACAAAATTTCTTCAGTTCATATATCATATCATAATCAGGCAACACAATATGTTTTTCTACCCCTATGTCAATTTGCAATCTTTTAGGAAAAGGTGGTTTTTGAACAGAAACTGAGGGTTGTTCTATAATGGGAGTTGAGTTTATTGTATTTTCATTAGAATGTATAGGGGTGGTTTGTTTTTTAGGATCTTCCTCTTGATGAAGATTTGTCTCTTTCTCAGAGAGGTCATCCTACTCAGATTCCTGAATAACAACATATGGTGACTTCTTTTCCAGTACTCTACCATATCTAAGTTGAACATTGTTTAGATCTAATGGATTTATCATGTAAGTTTGGAAATTTTTCCCTGCTATGTTGTAAACAAGTTGAAAGTTTTTATTATTTGGATTTGGAAGTGGTTGGGAAGGAAATTGATTTGACTTTTGTGGAAATGGTACTGAAATTTGTGGGTTTGAATTGAGGTTGAGAGAGTTAGAAAGGCTGAGGAAAATATTGTTTTTTCGAAAAAAACAATAAGGTTGCGGATATTGAAGATATTTTCCATAAGTAATTTTCCAACCTTGTGTCCAAGGCAGAGGCCAAGGCGGCCAAGGTATGGGTATAGTCCAATTACCTTGTGAAGGTTATGCATATGTTTGACTATTGAAACCTTGAGTCATATTTGTTTTTGGATTTTTCCATGACCTCTTAGCAATAAAAAAAGAGGATCTACTTGATTTGGTATTACTTCATCTTGATAAACAGCTTCAAGACCTGGAATTGAAGGACATTTCTTTGTATCATGATTTTCTACACATATAACACAGGTTTCTACACTTTTCAAGTCAAGAGGGCATTCTCTCAAGGCATGCTTCTTTCAACATTTTGGACAAAAGATAGATAATGCAACATTTTCAGCTTTTTGTGTGTTTTGTACTTTAAGGTATCTATATGTTCACTAAGACTCCCTAAAATATATGTTTTGAAATTTTCAAGAAAATATCCTATTTCAAACCTACTTACTGTCCCAGCTGCAGATTTCTTAATCTTTTAATATTGTAAGCAAATATTTAAATAAAATCCTAAATATTTTCATCCTCTTTTTGCATCATTTTAAAGACTTCATCTTTAAGGTAATGGGGCATACAACAATCTTTTTATTTTTCTAAGAACACATTTTTCATTTCTTCCTATGTTCTTATGGTATGTGTTCCTAGTCCCTATACCATTTAATGTTTCATTGTTAAGCACGGCTGGAAACAATTTCAACTTTTGAGTGTCAAGAAAGTAGTCATAGGATCTACACAAAAATTCAAACTCAAAGAGAAATGTTTCAGGATCCTCACTCCTTAATCCATGGAAATTATGGAGGATAGAGGGTGAGATATTTTTCATTGTGGTTTTGGTATCTTCATCAAATATGGGAGACCCAAAAAGTTTTATATCTCCTCTGCCACCTCCTCTTCCTCTTCATGCACCTCTTCCACCTCCAATCCTAATATTTTCACCATTCTCATTGTGCACTTATCCGTCCCCTTCTCCTGCCATTATAGATTCCTCAGAGCTAATATAAGGTTCCAAAATTTAATTTTCTAGCTCTTCATTTGGTTCTTCTATCAATGGAAAATAAGTTTCTTCTTCTTCTTCCTCACTATGGATTCCTAGTTCTTGTCCTATAATTTGTTCTCCTGTTGAAGATAAAAATATTAATCATTATGTTGGGGATGTAGGATCTTGTTCTTCTACCATGGCTTTAGTAGAAGAAGTTGTTGAATCTCTAGTTTGGATTTCATATCTAAGTACCTTACAAAGTCTATGTCTACCTACAATTGATGGAATACGAGTTTGGGTGGATGGTGTGGCACTACGAGGTCTTGGTGGGGTGAGTGTTGATGTCAAAATAAAACTCCTACCTCTTACAAATATACCTCTAGAATCTCTTTCAATATGATCAACTACGCATTTCAATCACACAACAGAGAAATTAGGATCGAAAGCAGAATTTCTAACAGAGTGTTTACAATGAAAAATCCAAGTTTGTGTTTTCTATGTCAAGAGGCATATTTATAAAACACCTACGCATTAAACGATTCATATAATTACGCCATATGCTAGTCCACACAAGCTAAAAATAAATTTGGAAGATAAGACAATGTGATTCTCTCATGATTTTCTATCAATGCAACAAATCATGAGGTTAAAAATTTGTATCTCGCTCCCCTGGTTCGCCTCCTACAGTGGTTGAATTTTCCTTTGATCGATCTGCTAGGGTGTCTTCTTTGTCAATCCAGGCTATGAAGGTAGGAGCAAATCGCTATAACAACTAATTTTCACTTTCCCATATTCCACTTTTCTCGTAGGGATCTTCGGAACATATTAAACCTTGGACTCAGTTGTGGAATCAATGTAATTAGGTAGCCAATGTAAATATTAAGCTAAACAATAAATAATATTATCATTTATGAAATAAAAGATGATAAAGTACCTAATATTCCATAAGCCTTATGAACTGATGCCCTAATTAAAGTTATGAAGGCCAAAAAGCGGAGAACGAAACGAAAATGGTTGTAAAAAAGAAGCAATTGTGGGATTCAACATTCCCCCACATAGAACACATTGTATGTCCTCATGAAAAACTTTAAAAATTGTGAATTTTTCCTATCATTAAGCCTCTACAGGTGCCTAAGAAAGAACATCCAAGTTAGTCCTTCTTGCATTTTTGTTGGTGACTGTCATCCTTGGTTTCTTCATTAAAATTCTATGTTTCAAGCTTATCACCTTTCTTTTCAGAGAATTGTTTTTGGCCTTCAATTTCTTGTTCTTATCATACCAAACACAAAGGTGCAACATGATGTTGTCATTTTTTATTTTTTTGAATTTCATTATGCACGTTCATTGTTTCATGTTCTTTCTTTAAATGTCTATTTAGTACCTCCAATTCATAGATTCTTCTTTAAGAGTGTTTACAATTTGAGATCTCTCTGGAAGATCAGGATGAGTAATTTACCCTTGGTTTGAGGATGATTCCATTGTTTTTCCTATAGCTCTTTTATCCAAAGACTCTATGTAATCATATATATCTTGCTTCACATGATCTAATTCAGGAGTTCTTTTAGTTGAACTATAAACTCATGATAGAACTCTATGTGATAGGATTGTTGGTGATGGAACTGTTGGTGATGGAACTCTCAGTTCCTTATCTTCTTCTAAGTTGATAAATCCTAAATTTTGTTGAGACCATCCATGCATTGTTTTATTGAGCCTTTCACTTCTTCTTATATTGGATGATGGCTTAGATGGTGATTTTGATTTAGTAGTAAGGGATTATTTTTATCTTTTTCCTGCTATGTTTTCTTCTTGGATGAACTTTCACCTTTGTCATCGGATTTGTTTCTTCTAAAATTTCTCTTTTTAAGTTTTTCCAACATATCTGCAAGAGGAGTCTCATCCTCTGACTGTTGCTCTTATTGTGTAGGTGAGTTATCTTTAGGGTCTATAGGAAGCTTCCTTCTATTTTTCCTTGTCTTACCACTAGGCTCTTCTTGATCTAGTTCCTTAAAATGATTCCTAAGTAAGAAATATTCACAATTGTTTCCTCTATTTCTCATATGGGTCTCAATCAAAATTTTCACTAGGCCATGAGGGTATAAGGCATTGTTTATGAATTGTATCTTTCTCTGTATATTTCCAGGCATCTTTATTAAACTATGAAGTAGAAAATATGGTAAATTAATTTCATTTCCTTCCAGAAAATTCATCATCAATCGTGCATGGTAGAAAAACTTGTTACCAAATCTCCCTTCACAAGTTACAAGATTTTGAATTATTAATAACAAATTCCTCCACTTATTTTTCAAATTTGTGACTGGTATCCCCTTTTTAAACACAGAAGTATCCATACGTGGATTCTTGAGGGAATTTTTCCACTCTTTCTTTTCATTTTTTTTGTTCTTGAACCAAATTTCGTTGATTTCGGGTATTTTGGTAGCCTCTACTACAAATTAATATGTTAAAATTAGCTTCACGTCCCCATTTTCTGCTTCAATGCCATCGTATGCCCGGGAAAAAGACTTTAATACTTCATTTTCGTGCCCATCAAATTTCTCTACAAATTATAGCCAGTATACCCGTTGCAACAATTGTTTGACGTGTGGGTAACCTTCAATGAACGTCACTCCATTTGGCTATAACCTTACAATGACCCCCATGTTAGATAATCCTAGCCCGTAATTTCTCTTTTGACAAGGTTATGGAATTAAAGGATTCAAGCATTAATGAAATAGAGAATAGAGCTTAGGTGAATGTGGTCATGGAAATGAAAACAGGGCTAAGTGAAAATGGAATGGGTTGCGCATGAAGTGAAATGATTAATGGAGAGGAGAGGGAAAATTTCAAATTATGACAAGGTTCATGCAAGGTTCATGACTGACTTGGTTGAAAAGTCAGAGATATTTTTCATTACGACCAAAGTCTTTTGTAAGTAATGAGGGTAATCATTAATCATAGTAGTGGTAGCAATGGTTACTTATCATTTATTTCATAACTCAAATGTTTTACATTTATTATTCAAATTAATAATTACATACCTTATATTCTTGTCTTATTAATTGATGGCTTTCTTTTGTATGTTGTCCTCAGTTTGCAATCTTCATTGATTTTTTTCTTGTGCCATGATGTTCATTTGTTCTGGTCACAATCTTCCAATTCAACTGCAGAATTCTATTACAGCTACAGATTGTCGACAATTTTGTAGCTGCTTTATTTTCAAAAAGAGAAAAGAGGGGTCAAAACAAACTGGAACTAGAATATGGAATTAGAAAGAAAATCTATATTACTAAGAATTCTTGGTTTTCAACATATATTTTATGTATAAACATGCCAACGATATTCATTTTCATGTTTATAAAAAAATTATATTCATTTTTTTCTTTGTTTTTTTCTGTATATATATATATATATATATATATATATCATTGATTGATTTATTTATTTGAAAAAGAAAGTAGAAGGATAAGCTAGAAAGGAAGAAAAATCTTCCTTGACCAACTTCAAATTCAGATTTTCTTGCAGATTTTTGATGAATTCTTCTCTTGAAAATGGCTTATGATATATTCATAGTCTATGAACATTTACAAGGAAATTCACTTTCTCTTCATCAATAGTTCTAATTCTGAATGCTCCATTATCAAAGATTGTTTCAATCTCATAAGGTCCAAGCCAATGAGTTTGAAATTTTCCTTGAAAATATTTAAACTTTGAAACAAAAAGTAATGCCCAATCACCATAATGGAATTTTCTTTCTTTGATGAACTTGTCATGCCACCTATATTTTTGTTGTTGAACTATATTGGTCCTAAGAATATCATCTTGTCTTATCTCATCAATTTCTTTCAATTGCTCCATTCTTTGTCTTTTTTCTTCCGATAGATCAAGACCCAATTTGATCGTTGTCTAAAAGGTCTTTATCTGGAACTCAATACGAAATAGGACTTTCTTCCCATAAACAAGTTCATTGGGAGTGTGTCATTTTTTATTTCTCCGTTTAGTACAGTATTCCCATAAAGCTTCTGGAAGCTTTTCTACCCAATCTCTTTTATGCAGATGCAAAGTCTTGTTGACAATTGCTTCAATTAATTTATTGGTAGATTCAACTTGTCCATTTTCTTGTGGATGATATGGAGTAGACTTTCGATGCTTAATTTTGTATTCCTCCATTATCTTCTGTATCAATTTGGATGTAAATTTATTACCTTGATCTGTCACAATTTCCCTTGGGACACCAAAACGTGTGAAAATATCCTCAAAAAGAATTGAAACTACAAAATTTTTAGTAGCAAAAGGAATTGCTTTAGCTTCTACCCATTTTGTGACATAATATGTATAGACAAGAATGTACCTTTTTTGTCTTGATGGTGGATTTATTGGACCAACAAAATCCAGAGCCCATTTTTCAAAAGGTTCAACAAGTACCTAAGGTTGTAAAGGCATTTCATCTGAAGAAACAGGCTTTCCCATTCTTTGACAACTATCACATCCCTTAACATATTCTTTGGCGTCCTTAAAAAGAGAAGCCCAATAGTATCCTAAGAGAAGAAATTTATAGGCATTTATTTTATCAAAAAACGGTTCATCATGACAAGCTTTCAATATCTCTAGCACTTCATCTTCTCTAACAAATATTTGGATGATTAAGTCAAGCCATGTCTTGTAAAATTCTTCTTTTATCCATGAATAAGATGCACTAGTTTTAACTACTTTTTTTTCTCTTGAGGAGATAAGTATGATGGTAACTTCCCTGTAGCCAAATAATTAGCAATATCTGAAAACCAAGGAGATTTAATAGATATTGCAAAAATATATTCATAGGGAAAATTATCTTCTACAGGAGTATCATTATTATCATTTGGACTATGGATAAGAAATCAATGACTGTGTTTTGTTTTCTAGGTCTATCCAAAATAGTAATATTGAATTCTTACAATAACAATAACCATATTATAATCCTGCCATTAGTAATTGACTTATTCATCAAATATCAAATTGCAGAATGATATGTGTGAATGAAGGTTTCATGACTAGTGAAATAATGTCTAAATTTATTGATGCCATGTACAATGGCTAAAATCTCATTTTCTTTTACAGTGTAATTAAACTCTACAAGAATCAAATTTTTTATTGTTTAATAAATGGCATAAGGAGTCAAATATTTATGTCCTAGTACAACTCCTAAAGCAGTGTCTGAGGCATCAGTTGAGATGTGAAAAGTTAATTTCCAAATTGGTCCTCTTAAGATAGGTTCTTGGGAAAACTTTTCTTTCAATTTTTCAAAATCTTTCTCACAATCAAAATTCCAATTGACTTCACAATAGTTTGTGAGTAATTTAAAAAGTGGAGAGGCAATCTTTGTAAAGTTTTCTATAAATATTTTTTCGTAACAAGTAAAACCAAGAAAACTTCTAACATCCTTTTGACAATTAGAAACTTATAATTTTGAAATGACTTCTACCTTAGATGCATCAACTTTAATTCCATATCCTAAAATATGGTGGTGTAAAACAATTCCCTCTGTAAACATCATAAAACACTTTTCATGACTTAATGAGTGATTTTCTTCTTCGCACCTAAGGAGAAATTTTTCCAAAATTTTAAGAGCTTCTTTGAAAGAGTTTCCATAGGAAATAAAATAATCCATGTACACTTACACACAATCATGAATTAGGTCAGAAAAAATGCCTAGAACTACCCTATGGAATGTTGCAAGTGCATCACATAACCCAAAAGGAAGTACTCGATAAGCATAAGTTCCCCATGGATAGGTAAAGGTTGTTTTATCTTGATCTTATGGAGGTACTTGGATCTGGTTATATCCACTAAAACCATCGAGGAATGAAAATTACTTTTTCCCTGCCAATGTGTCAAGAGCCTGATCTATAAAAGGAAGTGGAAAATGATCTTTTAAAGTAGCTTTGTTCAATTCCCTATAATCAATACATACTCTCCATTTTGCATTCTTTTTTGGAACAATTACTAATGGTGAAACCCACTAGATGTCTAATATGGGATAAATGAACTTAATTTTTAAAAATTTGTGCAGCTTCTCCTTAAGTATTCCCTTTAATTTTGGATTCATCCTCCTCTGGGGTTGTCGGATAGGTCTGGAATTTTATTCAATAGAGATATGATCCATACAAGTGTTTGGATAAATTCCTTTCAAATCAGTGTATTCCCGTGCATAAGCAGAGGAATGTTCCTGTAGGATCTTCACTAATTCCATCTTTTGAGATTCTTCCATATTATTATTGATATTCTAAGTTTTTCCTGAAAAAAATTCTATTAAATAATTGCCAAATTTATCCATAGAATGTAAATCCATTTTTCATGATGATAAATATTCAATATTACACTGTTCTTGAAAACATTGATTTTGTTCACAATGTGAAGAAGATTCATTATTTTCCATTATATTCAAAATCTGATATTCTTCATCTATTTTTGAAGTAGCAAAGATTGGTCATATGTCAAAGTTTTCAGTATCATCATCTATCCATTCTTCACTTTCTACTTCTATTGCTGTTTTTTTGGAGGATATAATGTGAATTTCTTTGTCGAAATTCCATCAGAGATAAACATATCACCAGATCTACAACTAATAAAATCATCAGTTATAACTAACCACGGTCTACCTAGAATCAATAGATGTCTTCCTAGATTATTCTTGGGTGTTAAGATCATGAAGTCAACAAGATATTCCCAGGAATCTAAGGTTACAAACACATCTTCTAACACACCATCAAGTTTGATAACAGATTTATCTGCCAAATGAAATAGTGTTTGATTTGGATTTATGCAGGAACACAATGAAATACAGAAATACACATAAAATCAGAGATGCGGCAGAAATATAGCTTCATTTCATTAATAACAAATAACTAAAATATGCTTACAGACAAAATGGAAATAAGCTAGCTATGGCGCTGGTAGCTTATCTTTGAGAAGATATGGTGGCTACAGGCCTCTGAACTATGTTACAATGAGGCTTGAGGGCCTATTTATTATTGAGAAACAACGGAAAACCTTAAACATCCAAAAATCTAACCCTAGGAGATGAAGTTCCAAAACTATGGGCCCCGTTTGGGTAAATTGGTACATCAATCTTCCCAAGACATCAATTTGGCATATGATCTTTGTTGGACGTGCACAATACCTTGTTAGAAATATATATCCGAGTACTACAACTTTTGATGTGAGAAACATCCAAGGATATTCAATGTTTCTCTCATTTTTTAAAAAAAACGTCATTTAGGGCCTCAAAACATCTCTGGGAGTTCAGGACCCGAAAAACTACTAAAAATAGTAAATTGTGTTACAATTAAGGAAAATGAAAAAATGAAAGAAGAAATGGTGGGGCCCCAAGTGGAATAGGCAGTTAGCCACCAATATCCTCTTGGATCATTCCTCCCCCCTTAGGAAGCAATGGTCCCCACTGAGTTGAGTTCCTCCAAGAGATGAGGAAACTTCTGTTGAACATGGTCCCTGGTGAACCATTTGCCTTGGTGCATGAGTTGACCAGCTTTGACAACCTAATACAGTTGGATCTTCTATTGGTGAGTGTATTTGATTTTCATGTCCATGATACAATTTGTGGTGGCATGTTCCATGCAGTCTGGGTTTAACTCTGTTGGTGTGAGTTGTTCTGCAATGTCGGAGGTGTCTAGTAGAGTTGGGAAGTAGGGTCGAAGGTGGTCCACATTTAACACTGGGTGCAGACCAAGGAATGGTGGAATATTGAGCTCGAATGCATTGGCCCCTACAGCCTTGGTGATGGTGTACGGCCCATATCAGATCGGGTGAAGCTTGCGGTGGGGTCCAACGAGGCGCTATTTCTGCAAATGTAGCCACACTTTGTCGCCCACCTGGAAGTTGTGTAGCACCCGATGTTGATCATGTCATTTCTTGTACTTATCATTGCCTTTGTCCAATATTTCATGAACCTATTGGCGGATGTGTTGAATGTGCTCAATGAATTTTTTCATCTTGTCAGCTTCATATTGGACATGGGTTGAATCGGCTTGAGTAGTGGCAAATGGCATGGGTACGTCATTGGGACATAGTGGCTAGAATCCCAAGCCTACCTGAAATGAGTTGTGGCCAATTGAGATGTGGAGAGCCCTATTATAACTGTGTTGTACATAGGTAAGGCTCTCATCCCATGTACGTGGATGATTTGAATTGTACATGTGCAAAATGTGTAATATCATCATGTTGATGACCTCTCTCTGGCCATTAATTTGGGGATGGAAATTTGTGGACATGGTGAGCTTGGTGTCCAGCATTGACCAAAGGCTGGACCAAAATGTGTTGAGGAACCTATTGTCCCGATTTGAGATGATAGACTGTGAGATCCCAAAGTAAAACCACACTCGTTCAAAGAAGATTTAGCAGTGGCTTCTGCTATGATATTCTTCTTGCAAACAGCCATAATGGCCATCTTCGAGAATCTATCAATGGCCATGAAAACATAGTTGTTTCCATGCTTAATAGAAGGAAGGCTCAACATGTAATCCTTGGAGATGGATTCCCAAGGTCGACTCGGGGTAGGTAGCAGAGTATAGAGGCCTTTCTTCTTGATGGTCAGTTTGGCAATAGTGCAAGTAGTGCAGGATCTTATGTACTTCCCGACATCCTATCGAAGGTTCAGCCAATAGAAATAATTTTGTAGTACTACCATTGTTTTCTTGACCCAACTATAGTGCACTTCCCAAATCATCTTGGCATGCTCGCTTGAAGGAACACAAAGGTGTCCCAAGTGACATAGCAGTGTATCCGAGAGGTTAAAATTTGGAACTTGCGTACCCTCCAAAAGTGTCTTTCATGTGTGGCTGAATTCTGAATCGCTATTGTAGATAAGGAGCCAATCAGAAGTTGTGTGCCCACAAGAGTTGATAACGGTGGTTACCACCACGATCGGTGGTCGACTAAGGCAGTCTACAACATTGTTGGTGCTTCCCTTCTTGTATTTGATGTTCAAAATAAATTGTTGCAGATATGTGGACCACTTATGTTGGCGATCGTTCTGCAACTTCCCTTGCATCTGTATGAACTACAGGGGTCAGTGATCTGTGACGATGACCATTTCCTTCCCCAAAATGTAATGCTTCCATTTTCGGCAACTGCACAATGGAATACATTTCTTTTTCATAAGTGGGATACTTTCAGACTGTGTCAGACAATGTCTCACTGTGATATGCCACTGGGCTCCCCTATTGAGTAAGAACTGCCCCAATAGCATAGTCAAAGGCATTTGTATCTATATCAAATGGTTGTTGCAAGTCCGGTAATGTGAGCATCAGGGCAAAGTAGAAACGATGTTTCAATTCTACAAATGCCTTCTGTTGAGATTCCGACCAAAATAATTTTACTTTTGCTCCTCCCTTGGTGACTTGACTCAAGGGCCAAGTGATATGGGAGAATCCCAACACAAACATGTGGTAGAGATTAGCAAGACCTAGAAATTTGTGAATCTCTTAGAGTGGTTGTGGCTGGCCAATCCCGAATGACTTAGATCTTGGTTAGATCCACATGCACCCCTCGCTCATCAACAATGTATCCCACATACTGAACCTCGGTCATGCCAAAAGTGCACTTCTCCAAATTGGCACACAACTTGTGTTGCCGTGGTGTTTGGAGGACCTATCAGATGTGGTGGAGGTGCTCTTCCCAATTCTGACTGAAGATCAGGATGTCATCCAAGTAAACTACTACAAATGAGTTGGTGAATGGTCGCAATATGTTGTTCGTCATCCTCATGAAGTTTGTGGGAGCATTCGTCAACCCGAAAGGCATGACCAGCCATTCGAAAAGGCCTCCTTGGCTTTGAAGGCAGTCTTCCACACATCGGAGGGTTTTATTTGTACCTGGTGATACCCAGAATTCAAGTCAATCTTGCTGAAATATTTCGCCCCTTTGAGTTGTTCCAAAAGGTCATCAATCTGTGGGATCAGGTACCTATTCCGGACAGTAATCTTGTTGAGCACCAGGTAGTAAATATAGAATCTCCAAGTCCCATCCTTCTTTTGTACCAACACAAACGGGCTCCCATAGGGTGATGAAATCGTCTGGATGTGACCTTTCTGCAACAGCTTCTGAATCTTCCTCTTGATTTCATCGTTCCCTAGAACAGAGCATCGATAGATCGGTCCATTGGGTAGCGGCGCACCTGGGGTCATATCGATGGGGTGCTTGACCTGAAAGTGCAAAGGCACCCCTGTAGGTGAGGTGAAGATGTCCCCGTACTCCTCCACGACCTTGTTCATTTGTTGTTGTCATACGAAGGAGCCCTGTCTAGAGGTCGTGGCCACAATATTCTTCATGTCCTAAGGGCATATCATCAGGAAAACAAATTTCCCATTTTTCGAAATGAGCTTACTGCATTTTTTTGCAGTAACCAAAGAGATAGCGGTAGGGGGTGGTACCTCTGATATCTTGTACAAATTATTGCCCAAAGTAACAATAACAGCGTAAGGTCGGGACTCATACACAGCATGTCACTTCCACAAGTAGGGTTTTCCTAATAATACATCACAAACATCAAGAGGAGCAATGTCATATAATACCTCATGCGTGAAGGGCTTGATGTTGTAGAGAAGGTGGCACACGTGGCTGACACGGATATCCCATCCTTGGTGAAGCCACCCAATGGTCTACGCTATGGGTTTGTTGTGGTCGAAAAGCCCAACCGCTTCATAGCCTCTACTGAAATGAGTTTCTTTTGGATCCCACTTTCGACAATGAACTATATTGGGGAACCCTTTACCCACATCTGGGAGTGGAAGAGACACTCCTCGTCCTATGGATCTTCTGGTTCCTCCTTCTGGATCTTTGTGGTGGCAACAATGGTGTTGGGCTCCGCATTGATAATCTCCTTCCCTTTTTCATTCCCCTTGTTGGGTTCTAATTCAGAGTAGGATCATGCATCTGATTCAGAATCATTTATCTCGACCACCAGTGACTTCTTGCCCTGACACTCACTTGTGTTGTGAGTGGAGCTCTTATGGAACTCACACCACTTCCCCGTGTCCTTCTTCGAATTTACAGTGTTGTTATTTGCTTGCGGATTTTGTAGGTTATATTGGGCTACCATTCCTTGGCTTTGTCCTTTGTTCTGTGGTTTGGGGGCACCTTTCCCTTGATTTTTATTCGCAGATCCAAAGTCTCGCTTCTTCTGTTTGAATTTATGCTCAATCTTGGCAACATACCGATACGTCATACCAAGAGAGAAGATGTCAAGGAACTCCATTTCCTCCTAAATTTATCTGTATAGACAACTGCGGTACTTTAGCACCAAATGTTTCTCTGAATCTTTGATACCCAACTTTTTGCACAGGGTATGGAACAGATTCGTCAGCTCATGCACATCTTGGTCCCTTTGTTTCCACAACGTAGTCCATTGTATGTACTTGTCCTCATAACTCCCCATGGGATAATATTGTTCGTTGATGGAATCTTAGAAAGAATTCCAAGTGGGTATGGCTGATAATAGAGAGGTTCCCCCCTCGTCATTTTTCTCAGAGTAGGTTTCCCACTAGTCCTTGACATGGGGGACGAATTTGAGGAGTGAAAAAATAATCTTCTCTAGGTCGGAAAAGTCATGAACCGAGAAATATCCTTCTAATAGATTCAACCATCTATCTGCGGCACCTTCATCTATTTGGCCCTCAAATATGGGAATGTCAAAGTTTACTTGTACCTTAAAAGGAGTGGTGCCTCCAGAGTGACTGTTGTGTTGAACCCTTGGTTAAACTGAGAGGGGGGGTGAATAATTTTAATACATTCATGGACTTTTAAACTTATTTACACCTTCATTTCATGATAAACTTAATGTATAATTAAACAACAATATTAATATGTGATCAGCAAGTATTAAGTAGATCAAATATAAAACATCAACACATAATCATCATGCATATAGACAACAGATATAAGTGGAAAACCATAAGGGATAAAACCACATCTTATTATTATTGTGATGCAAAGGCAAACTCCAACTCCCTCTCACCACTGATTTTTTGTAGGCTTCAACCTACAGGAGGCCACTACCTCAAATTCTACAAGCTACAACTTTCAAGGAAGCTCCAAATCCCATCTATTTTCTGCATGCTGCAACCCACAAGAGGTTCCTACCTCAACCAGCTACAACTAGACATCTACTAAGCTAAAACTTGATATGGAAGCACAAAATTCCTCACACTACAATAAAATCATATGCTGATTTACTTGGATATCAACTTTTTTTTTCTCCTTCTTCACTACTGTCCTTCCAGCCTTCAAATCTGCTTTATATCAGCTTTGGATATTCACAGCTTCTCTATCTGCTCTGTCTTATTCTTCCACTCTCTAACCTTTTTATGCACATTACAACAACATCATTTATAGAGATCACTTCATTGTTGTTTGCATTCTAAATGGGAATATGAAGTGAACAGGCATGACTCTTTCCTTCCACCCATTCATTTCCTCACTATATACTCATTTCAGTATTAAATTGGAGTTTTTCTTTGCCTACGGAGACTTGCCTTTGCATCACAAACAATATAAAATAAATAATACATTGACAGTTACAATCAATTATTTTACTCAGCCCTTTCAGTTTCTTAGCTTTTTTGTGCGTTTGTCCTCTTCTGCTTGCTGTCCTTTTGACTTTTCTATTTCTGCAATTATATTTCAACTGTGCTGCATAACTGCCCTTTTTGCCCGACTCGACCCATGTTGTTTCACTGTTCTGCAAGGGGTCGGATCCTTTTACTAACCTGAGCCTTTATTTTCTGTGTTCAGTCTTTTCGTTTAACACACAGCTGCATCTTCATGTCACTTTTCATCTTGGCCGACTTCCTTACACAAACCCCGCGGACCCGTGGGTCATAGTCCACATAACTCCCTTTATACACACAGCGAATTACAAATCCAGAGCTAATTACAACCTACATACATTAGTGATCAAACAATGCATACACTTTAAACTAGACTGCACATAAACCCAAATCACGTGCATACATGCGGAACTTCCCACTATAGGGTCCCACTATACCTTGAACTAATCACAACTCATCGCAAATACTTGCCTGTAAGTTTACCACTCTACCGATAACAATAAACCATAAACCATTTGAAGTGCGCTATTGCACAATGCTGACACGTGGACTCCCTTCATCGCATCACGTCGTTCAATCCTTACCGCATCGCAACCAAAACAACATACCTTGCGATATATTGAATTTAAACGTTAAAGGTGTCGATGTGGGATTTTGCGATCCACTGCCTATCGTTGATTTGCTACATGATCCAATGGTCCTCACATTCTCCCTCCATCTCATCATATATTATATTGTTTGACTTTCAAATTCATCATGTATGTTCATCTCTCACCTTCGGATTAGCGATCTAATCACGATTTTCCACTCACCTTCACGTGGCTCTTCTTCGCCTCTTCTGCCTACTTTGATCTTTGCCGTCAATTATTAACCCTCGATTCTGCGATCCGATCCTTGCCATCGTTTCCTCAAGAATTCTTCTAAGTGTTCTGTCTTTATTCGATTTATGTTCTTTATATTATCACCGCTCTATAACACCAGTTCCTCCATGCTACTCCTCCTGAGCTTGTTCTTCTAGTTATTCATACAACCATTACATCGTCTTGAGCCTTCATTTGCTGCCTTTGTTGCCTCTTCTTCTTTGCTACCTTTGTTGCCTCTGCTGCCTTTACTGCCTTTGTCTTTTTTATTATTCAGGTGTTTCTCCTTTGTGCCCATTTTCCATCAATGACAATATTTCCAACATGCTGGATGTAGATGCACCTCCGGTGGGCAGTCGTTGAAGGATGTGGGCAAAGTTATCCATCATCGTGTTCCACTGTTTCACGAGGGCCTCCTTGAGCAATATTTTGTTAGGATATCCTGCTCCCTCATCTTTATTTTCTTCCCCCATGGGTGGTCGTCGAGGTTTGCGAGGTTTATCTTGCAAAGGTTCAACCAGATCGAGCCCTAACTCCTTATACCTCAAGCTCGTTATGGACATGCAAAGAAGGATCGAGAAGGAGTAGACCACTCAAATACCACTGATCCAGATTAATGTAGGAACATAATGAAATACAGAAACACACATAAAATCAGAGATGCAGCAGAAATAGAACTTTAGTTCATTAATAACAAATAACTGAAATATGCTTACAGACAGAATGGAAATAAACTAGCTAGGGCGCTAGTATCTTATCTCTGAGAAGAGATGTGGTGGCTACAGGCCTCTGAACTGTGTTACAACGAAGCTCGAGGGACTATTTATTATTGAGAAACAATGGAAAACCCTAAACATCCAAAAACCTAACCCTGGGAGATGAAGCGCCAAAAATATGGGCCTCGTTTGGGTAAATTGGTACATCAATCTTCCCAAGGACGTAAATTTTGCGTACGATCTCTGTTGGATGCGCACAATACCTCGTTAGAAATATCTATCTGAGGAATACAACTTTTTATTTGAGAAAAATCAAAGGAACTTCCATGTTGCTCCCGGTTTTTCAAAAAAACGTCGTTTAGGGCCTCAAAACGGCTCCAAAAGTTCAAGACCCGAAAAAAATGCTAAAAATAGTAAATTGTGCTACAATTAAGGAAACTGGAAAACTGAAAGAAGCAATGGTGGGGCCCCAAATGGAATAGGCGAGTGGCCACCAATATCTACTTGGATCAGTGTTGGTGTATATTGAATATTATGGAGTTTCAATTGATCCATAGTTTGTTTACTCGTGATATTAATAGCTGCCCCTAAATCAATCAATGTGTTAAGAATTCCAACACCATTAATGTGTGTTTTCACAATGGAACTACCTCGATCTAAATATTTCTGAACTGTTGTCTTTCTCACCATGATATCTGTAATTTTTCCAACTAACTGAATTATTTTAACTTAATTTCTTCTTCCCGTTTTCTTAATACTTAATTCTCTGATTGTCTTTGAAAAAATGGGTATTTCCTTGATAGCTTGTAAAAAAGGAATTATTATACAAACATTCTTCAGTTCATCTATCATATCATAATCAGGAAACACAATTTTTTTTTTCTACCCCTTTGTCAATTTTCAAACTTTTGGGAAAAGGTGGTTTTTGAAAAGAAACTGAAGGTTGTTCTATAATGGGATTTGAGTTTATTGGATTTTCATCATAATGTACAGGGGTGGTTTTTTTTTTTTATGATCTTCCTCTTGATGAAGATTTGTCTCTTTATCAAAGAGGTCATCCTTCTCAAATTACTAAATAACAACATACGGTGACTTCATTTCCAGTCCTCTATCATATCTATGTTGAACATTGTTTAGATCTAATGGAGTTATCATGTAAGTTTGGAAATTCTTCCCTTCTATGTTGTAAACGGGTTGTGAGTTTTTATTATTTGGATTTGGAAGTGGCAGGGCATGTAGTTTATTTGGATTTTGTGGAAATGGTAATGAAATTTGTGGGTTTGAATTTTGAGGTTGAGAGGGTTGGACAGGCTGAGGAAAATACTATGGTGGAAAAACAGGGTAAGGTTGTGGATATTGAGGATATTTTCCATAAGGATTTTTCCAACCTTGTGCCCAATTTTGAGGCCAAGGCTTCCAAGGCATGGGTGCAACCCAATTGCCTTTTGGTGGTGGTGCATATGTTTAAGTATTGAAACCTTGAGTCATATTTGTTTGTGGATTTTTCCATGGCCTCTTAGCAATAAAACAAAGAGGATATACTTGATTTGGTCTTATTTCCTCTTGATAAATAGCTTTAAGACCTAGAATTGAAGGACATTCCTTGATATCATGATTTTCTGCACATATAACACGGGTTTATACACTTTTTGGCCATGTTCTTATGGTATGTGTTCCTAGTCCCATAAACCATTTTAATGTTTCATATTTAAGGGTGGTTGGAAACAATTTCAACTTTTGAGTGTCAAGCAAGTATTCATAGCATCTACACAAAAATTAAAACTTAAAGAAAAATGTTTCAGCATCCTTACTCCTTAATCCATGTAAATTAGGGAGGATAGAGGGTGAGATATTTTTCATTGTGGCTATGGTATCTTCATCAAAGATAGGAAACACAAAAGGTTCTAGATCTCCTCTACCACCTCATCTTCCTCTTCCTCCACCTCTTCCACCTCTTCTATCACCTCCAATCCTAATATGTTCACCATTCACATTATGTACTTCTCCTTCTCCTTCTCCTGCCATTGTATATTCGTCAGAGCTAATATAAGGTTCCAAAATTGAATTTTTTGGTTCCTCCTTTGGTTCTTCTATCAAAGGAAAATAGGTTTATTTTTCTTCTTCCTCACTAGGGATTTCTAGTTCTTGTCCTAGAATTTGTTCTCTTGTTGAAGATAAAAATATTACTCCTTTTGTTGGGGATGAAATTGATTCTAGTACTCTAGAAAGATCACGCTCTTCTTAAAATGAATAACACACTTTTCCATGCTTACTCAAAATTAAATCAAACACACTCTTTTTCTTTTAAATGAAATCTCACCACTCTTGCTTTTAAATGAAATCACACTTTGCTTAAATTTAAATCACTTTCTTGAATTGAAATCACACTTTGCTTAAATTGAAATCACACTTGCTTGAATTGAAACCACACTGAAAATGAATCTACTCTTGACAGAAAGAAGATTATCTCTACAAATTAAAATCTTATCTATGTAAATCTATGCTCTGTCCATGTGCATAAGAAAATCTCACTATACTCAGAAATAAAAGGATTAGACAAAATTTCTATAAAAACAGTCTCAGGCTCGTATTTAAAATCAAGAATTAAGTTAACAAAATCCTACAAAAAATATAAAATGAAATACTAATTATAGTTAAAAGGAAAATCTTACTATATCGAGGGGGGCCTCCTATGAGAAGCATGTATCAATATGATGCTTCACAAGATGATAAACCATGCATTGCAATCACACAATAGATAAATAAGGATCAAAAGCAGAATTTATATAAAACAAAGTGTTTACAATGAAAAATCCAAGTTTGTGTTTGATATGTCGAGAGGCATATTTATAAAAATCCTACGCATTAAATGTTTCGGAGAATTATGCCTTTTCTAATCAACACAAGCTAAAATTAACTTTGAAATATAAGATTACGAGATCTTCTCATGATTTTCTATCAATGCAGCAAATCATGAGGCTAAAAATATGCATCTCGCTCACCTGATTCGCCTCCTACGGTGGTTGATTTTTCCTTTGACCAAGCTGCTAGGGTATCTTCTTCATCGATCCAAGCTATGGAGGTAGGAACAAATCGTTGTACCAACTAATTTCCACCTACCCATATTCCCCTTTTCTAAAAGGGATCTTCGGAACCTATCAAACCTTGGACTCAACTACAGAATCATACATTAGCTACGAAATCACTGTAATTATGTAGCCAATGTAAATATTAATCTAAACAATAAAGAACGTTGTCATTTATGAAATATAATATGATCAAGTACCTGATATTCCATAGGCCTTGTGAACTGATTCCCAAATTAAAGTTATGAAGGTAAAAAAGAGGTGAATGGAATGAAAAAGGGTTGTTAAAAAGAAGTAATTTTGGGGTTCAACAACTGAAAACCCTGCTTATTATTGAAATACAAAGCACATTTATGTTCAGTATCACTTTGTGAGAGATATGGTTGAGGACAAAAAGGTGTTGCTGGTAAAGGTGGACATTTTGAAGAATGTTGCAAATGCATTGACGAAGTTTGTGAGTAGTGAGAAGTTCTCTTGGTGTAGAGAAACAATGGCCATTGCAGGGTTGGACCAACGATTAAGATCTCTTGTGGCCCCCTATGGAAAGAAAACAACAAGTGGGATAATGTTGGGTGTGTGTTATATTACTTCCACGACTAGCAGGTGTGGGCGGACCTACCTATGGTTTTTTGCATGGGTTTTGCACATGGTTTTGGGCATGATGGTTTTTTGTCCATGTATTTTGTAGATCTGATCAAGGGAACTATGGTTATGTTATAATCTAATATTAATTGATTTAGATTTAGGAATTCTTCAGCTTGTATATATATATATGTGTTGTAACATTTAAAGGAATATAATGAAAAATCAATCTGGTAGTCCCAGTTTTGGGATCCAAGGGAAAATATATATGTGTTTCGTCTTTATGTTCTCTCCATTATATATTTTCTATTTTTAATAATTCATTTGCAGGTAATTTATGTACAAGGTTTAAACCTATAAGGGAAGCATGGAAAATATTTCTAAGACTATGTTGATTAATATATCCAAAAATCTTGACATAATGGAGAGTGTGTTTAATTGAGTGGATCATTCTATTGAAGAGATATGTATCTATATTTAACTCTTCAAAGAGTTTCAATATGTCTTTGCTTGGTCATGTGAGTAAATTCCTAGTATTAGCCCTAGAATTGTCCAACATGAGATAAAAATGTATTGAAACATTAGAGATGTTAGAAAAAAGCTTCAAGTGTTTAATCCAAGAAAAGTTGCAGAAATTAAGACAAAGGTAGATATTTTCTCAAAGTGTTCTTCCTCTACCTCAGTCCCCTTAATGAATGGGCTAATTATTAAATTGTAGCAATAAAAGGCTTTATTTGACTTGTGCCTTAGTCAAATGGAGAAATTTGAATTTCCACATCAAGAGGATGACTTGAGTTGTAGTTAGCAAGAGTGACATGGCCAAATCACTCCGTTAAATCAGTCAATTCAATTTTTTAGCTAGAAGTAGAGTTTTGCATGAGTTGATTGCTAAAATATAGAAATCTAATGGAGTTATTGTTAGTTAAACTCAGTTATCTGAGCTCCATTATAGAATAGAGTCAGTAGGAGTTCAGTTGAATAGTAGTAGTTGTTGTTAACTTATTGATCTCTCAATTAACTAATCAATTTACTAAAAATAGTCCTAGTCATGCATGGAATTCAAATTTTCTAGTTGAGGTGGAGGAAAAGGCACATTGTAATTATCAATTGTATACTAGTTGAGTGTACAGATTTTTCATTGGAGCAGGTGATCAATTCCTTCAGGATTTGTGCAAGGAAATAGGTAATTATCCTATTTTTTAGGAGCTGATTTCCTCAAGGATTGTGAAAGGATATAGGAGGAAGGCTATGGCCTATTTTGGATAAGTGTTGGTTAGAGTAGGTCAGAGAGTGGGAGATCATTATTGCAGTGTAGGTAGAGCTTCAAGGATTGAAGCAGCCATTGTAATAGATCCATATTCTCATCTAATTTAATACAAAACATAGGATGGTTTTTTCCCAGTTGGGTCCCCCAGGAAAAATATTGTGTTCATTTTGATAGAATGGTTGCATTTTATTGCATGTGTTTCTATTGTATGTTTTCCTTTTCAAAATTTGAGTAAAAGAAATTTGTGTCTATTTTTTTCAATCATAATTCATTAGAAACTCCAAATTTTGAGCTATTTCTACATGGTATCATATTTATTGAAGACTACATAGAAACCAGGTTCCATATCTTCTCTCAGAAAAATTTTTGTTTGCATATTTTTTATGTAGATATTCTTCAGTGTAAGAACAATGTCTTTCAATGGATTGAGTCTTGAGTATGCATTGGAGATCACCTCAAATTTTTGTGCTTGGAAATACAGGATGGAAGTTGTCATATATGACAATGGAGTATGGGAATACACACAAATTTATATTCCAAAACCAGTTGCATATGATGCACAATAACTCACTCAGTAGAAGAAAGTAACAACATAAACCAGGAGGATTATTTTGTAGGGTGTTAGAGATCATGTGGTTTCAAAATTGCATCGAAAAGAGACTCATTTTGCAATGCGGAAAAATATCATAGATCTATTCCAGGGCAGTAGTGATGCCAGGAAATTGGCATTGAGAGACAAGCTCAAGAACATTCACATGGGTAAAATGAAATTGTTGTTCAAGACCTATCCAGATTCACTTAGGTTCGAGATAAAAATTGGAGAGGTAGTAGAAAATGTGTCATAATCTGAAATTGTGAGCTTAACACTCCTTGGACTTCCAAATTATTGACACAACTATCAATATTTAGTTAATGGAAGAGACTAGATACCATATTGGGAGAGACTTTGGTCTCATTTGGTGCAGGAGGATATTAGAAGAAAAATTAGAGATGGTGTCACATCCAAATCTGAGGAGGAATAAAACTTTGATCTAGCAAGTAAAGGGAGGAAAGCCAAGGCAAAGAAGTCACAAGGCAAGGTAGAATCCATGCAGAACCATGGCAAGAAGAAATATCTCAGTAAAATTAAGTGTTTTCACTGCCATTAATATGGAAATTATGCAACTGAGTGCACGCATAAGAAATCTGGGAATAATCATGCAGGAGCAACAGGAAGTGATGCTCTCACATCACAATTAGAGTTGGATTTCACCCTCATTTCATGCATGGAAAGTATTGTATGAGGCAGTGTATGGTACATTTTGGTGCTTCATTTCATATGACAGGAAGTAAAGATTTATTTAGTAGCCTACAGGAGAAGGATCTACAATTACACATAGAAATTGGAGATGATGGAAGGTATAGTACCAAAGAGATTGGAATTGTCACCTTTAAGAGGGAGTTAGGCTCCCATCTTGACCTAAGGAATGTAATGTATGTACCTAGTTTGAAGAAAAAATTATTTTTTATAGTTGTAATTGAAGACCATGGATATGATGTGGTGTTCAGTAAAGGGAAATCTTATCTTAAGCATGTTGCTACTGGACAAGTAAATAAAATTGGAGTTTGGTTTAAAAATATCTACAAGTTATAGGTGGATGCATGCACTACATTGAGCATCAAATCAGAACATGTTTAGGGTCGATATGTTGGAGAGCTCTAGCATAGGCGCATGGGACACCTACACCATGGAGATTTGAAAATAATGTAGCGATCACCACTAGACTTCCAAAATGCACCCTTGATAAACTTGATGTTTGCAAGGGATGTACTCTTGGAAAATATGTAAAATCCTTCTACCAGGGCTGAGATAGTAGAGCTGGAGCCATCTTGGAGAAACACTCAGGTGTGTGTGGAACATTTTATACAACCTCAGTGGAAATGCATAGGTATTATGTGATTTTTGTAGATAATTTTTCCCGCAAATGTTGGATCTATTTCATGAAGAAGAAATATGAGGTTTATTCAATTTTTTTTGAATTCAAAGCCTTCATGGAAAATGAGATTGGAAAAAAAAAAAAAAAAAATCCCTGAGAAGTGATAATGGAGGAGAGTATGTGTCTAATTCCCTCAAAGAGTTATGTTCCAAGGAGAGTATTAGAAGGGAGTTGATTGCACCTCACAACCCACTGCAAAATGGGGTGGAAGAGAGGAAAAATAGAAGCATTGTAGGGTATACAAAATCAATGTTGCATGATCATGGATTTCTGCTATACCTATGGGCATAAGCATGAAATACAGTTGTTTATTTGCAGAATAGGAGCCCTCACAAAATTATTGGAATGATCACACTTGAAGAGGATTTCTTTGGGAGGAAGCTAGATGTATCCCACTTTTACATTTTTGGATCCATGCTCTATTTTCATGTATCCAAAGATAGGAGGAAAAAGTTAGAGCCTACTATAAATAAGGGTATCTTTGTAGGATACACAGAGACACCTCAGATTTAATGGGTGTACATGCCTTCACTCAGGATGATTATGATGAGGATAGATGTTAAATTTTATGAAGAGAAGGACTTGAGAAGCTCTCTAGAGCAAGAGTTGAGTATTTCACCAGAGGAGGAGCTTCTAGATCCAAAGGAGGAGAACTAGTCATATCCACAAGATGTTGTGGAGAAGCCACATGTGGAGGAGGAAAGAGTAGTTAGAGTGGAGGCACCCACTCACATAGAGTGTTCAAGAGAAGGGAGGAAGAGAACTAGGGAGGCAGACAGATTGGTGCAGGATGCTCAGGAGAATGTTGGAGCTCCTATCTCCTTGTGTAGATAGAGGAGATCACCAAACATATATACCAGATATATGGCACTCATGATAGAACTGATTTATTTTGAGCCTTCTTCATTTGATGAGGAAATTTCTCAGCAGGTGTGGGTATATTCCATTGTGGAGGAGTATTACTACACCATGAAGAATGATTCGTGGGAGGTTGTGCCTAGACCTGAAGGAAAAATTTTTATTGGCTCCAGGTGGGTGTATAAGGTGAAACATGCAAATGATGGAAGTGTTGAGAAGTACAACTCCATATTTGTGGCCAAAGGATTCTCACATATAGAGGTATTTTATTATGAGGATACATTTTCCCCTATGGCAATATATTATTCTAGCTGGACCATACTAGCATTGGAAGCACAGATGGGGTGGAAGATCCACCAAATGGATGTTAATATTGTCTTCCTCAATGGAGTGGTTGAGGAAGAGATATACATAGATAAACCTAAGGAATTTGAGACATTTGATAGGGAGATACGTGTGTGTAGACTCAGGAGAGCCCTTTATGGTCTTAATCAGACACCTTGTGCTTGCTACACACGCATAGATTCCTATCTTAATGGACTAGGCTTCACTAAGAGTGAAGAAGATGCCAATCTCTACTACATTTTGGTATATGGAAATATTCTTATCTTAGCTTGTATGTAGATGATTTAATACTAACAGGAGATGAGATGTTTATCCATTCTTTCAAGGAGGACCTTGCAAGATAGTTTGAGATGAAGGATATGGGCTTGATGCACTACTTACTTGGTTTGGAGGTGTGGCAGGGAGATGGAGAGATATTTTTTGTACCAGGGAAGTACACCTCTGATATCCTTCAGAGATTCCATATGCAATATTGTAAGTACATGGGCACTCCTTTAGCTATTAACTAGAGGAAAGAGGATGATTCTACATGACAGGTAGTAGATGGCACTATCTACGGACAATTATTGGGGTCGTTGATGTACTTGGTAAACATAAGGCCCAATATTTGTTTTGCAGTTAATAAGCTTATTCAGTTTATAGTGGAGCCTACCAAACTTCTCTAGAACGCAGCAAAACATGTTCTCAAATATTTGTAGCACTCAGCTCAGTAGAGGTCGAGTATATGATTTCTAGTCAAGCAACATGTGAGGCTATTTGGATGAGAAAGATTCGTGGTTGGTCTCTTCAGTCAAGGGATGGAGCCTAAATTGATCTACTATGATAATTAGATTTGTATCAAAATATCTGAGAATATAGTGTTTCATGATAGGTCCAAGCATATAGACATCAAGTACCATCACCTGAGAGATTGTGTGTAGAAAAGGATCATCATGTTACAAAACATTCCTATAGAGGAGCAGGATGCAGAAATTTTGACAAAGGCTTTGTCGAGAGTCAAGTTCAAGTTCCATAGGAGTGGGATTGGGGTGGTAAAGAACCCTTTTCTTGCTAAGAGGGATTGTTAAATTGTACTAAGAAAAGGCTTCATTTTAATTGCACCTTAGTCATGGAGAAATTCAAATTTCCACATCATAGGATGACTTGAATTGCAGTTAGCAGGAGTGAAATGGCCAAATCACTTAGTTAAATCAGTCAATTCAAGTTTTTAGGCTAGAAGTAGAGTTTTGCAAGAATTGATTGCTAAAATATAGCAATCTAGTGGATTTATTATTAGTTAAACTCAATTATATGAGCTCTAGTCTAAAATAGAGTCAATAGGAGTTCACTTGAGTTGTATTAATTGTTGTAAACTCATTGATCTCTTATTTAACTAATCAATTTACTAAAAATATTCCTAGTCATGCATGGAATTCAAATTTCCTAGTTGAGGTGAAAAGGTGCATTGTAATTATCAATTGTATACTATTTGAGTGTACAGGTTTTTCATTGGAGCAAGTGATCAATTCCTTCAAGATTTGTACAAGGAAATAGGAGGAAGGTCGAGGCTTATTTTTTATAAGTGTTGGTCAGATCAAGTTAGAGAGCAGGAGATTAATATTGCAATGCAGGTGGAGCTTCAAGGATTGAATCAATCATTATAATAGATCCATATTCTCATTTTATATAATACAAAACAGAGGAGGTTTTTTTCCCAGTCGGGTTCCCAGGAAAAATACTATGTTCATTGTGATTGAATGGTTGCATGTTATTGCATGTGCTTCTATCATATGCTTTCCTTTCTGTAGATTGGGTAGAACAAATATGTTTATTGTTTTCAGTCTGAATTTATTAGAAGCTGCGAATTTCGAGCTATTTCTACACTAATCCCTTTCCATTGGATAAGAAGTTGGGGACAATTAGGGTATGTATGGATTTCCATGATCTGGACAAATTTTATCCAAAATATAATTTTCCTATACCATTAATTAACCATATCATTTAGTAATGTGTAGGAAGTGAGATTTTCTCATTTATGGATGGATTTTTTGGTTATAACCAAATCAAAATCGGACACAAGGACCAACATAAAATGTTATTCATTTGTCCTTGGGGCATGTTTGCACATAAAAAATGGTCTTTTGGACTTAAAAATAATGGTGCTACCTTCTATCAAGCCATGTCATATGCTTTTCACAATATTAGACACATATGGAGGTGTACCTAGATGATCTAATTTCTTACTCTTGAAAGTGAGTTGTTCATCCAACACACCTCCATTTAATTTTCAATCAATGTTTTCATTATAAAATCCAATTGAATCCAATCACTTATGGGTAGCTACTAGGTTTTATCGTATCCAACAAAGGGATGATGGTTGATCCTTTCAAGGTCGAGGAAATAGTGTAGTTTCCTCCAAAATACAACATTCCACATCTTCAAAGTTTACAAGAAAAAGTGAACTTCTTGTGGTTTTTTATTGTGAATTACACTGAGATTACAAAATTATTTATACACATTCCAAAGTAAGGGGTACCATTTGTTTTGGATAATTTTTCTTAGATATCATTTGATGTAATGAAAAATGATTTGATTTATTCCCTTCTACTTATTCCCTCAAATTGTAGTACTAGATATTTCCTTTTGTACCTCACACAACATAATGTAATATAGGTTTGGTTTTGGTTTAGGAAGATGACGAGCTCAAAGAGCACATTATCTATTACCTAATTCATGGTCTAATAGGTCATGAGCTTAAATAAATGCACACTCAGAAGCTAGATTTAACAGTAACTAACTTTGTTTAAAGCCTACTTCATAGTTACATTCTATTGAAGAAAACCAGTATGGTTGTTGATGTCAATCCCTTTTTGTTTTTCCTGAATAGCCTGTGGTTTCGGGGGGATTTAATAATTGGATTGTAATCTTCCAAGAATTTGATCTCAAATTCACATCAACAAAGTCAAAAAAATATTTACTCTTCGTATAATTGATTTTGGATTTAAAAAGGGAAAATGAGAAAAATTATGAAGACTCATTGCCTAATGAACACGTGTTTCTCATTTCTTCCATTAATCCTTATTATGGGGGAATCCTCGTATATCTTCAAAATTTGAAGTTTCCTTCTTCTTTTTCAAGGGGAAATCAACAGTGTATTCATCACTTAGCAAAAATTAATCTCATTATCATGACACTTTGTATTGTCACAGATGTTACAAAGCATTTTGTCACCGTCCCTGCATTCCTCATCCCGAATACTGGAGTACTATCAGAGTGACCCCTATGTACTGTCACACATCATGATGAATTTCATTTAATCCCTTAACATGTCAGGAACACAATCTATGTTGACCATTCCTAAAGTTGACCCTTTAAAAC
This sequence comes from Pinus albicaulis, assembly GCA_034641835.2. Classification (NCBI taxonomy): domain Eukaryota; kingdom Viridiplantae; phylum Streptophyta; class Pinopsida; order Pinales; family Pinaceae; genus Pinus; species Pinus albicaulis. The sequence goes on from JAXQQM020076890.1 coordinate 125,218, forward strand.
ATATACTTTTTGGTAGGCACGGTTTTGTAGTTATGGCCTCGCGCCGATGGCCATATTTACACTGGGCCTCGCGCCATGGTCGCTCTGTCTCTGAAGAGCACCCGCGCCGAGCTACTTTTGGAAGGTTTTTTAATAGGGAAACGAGGCTTCTAATATGTAACAGCTTCGTAAGGATTCATCACTACTACATTTGGCGGAAATTCCGACGCTTTTGACCAAATGTCGGAACTTTCCCCAAATTTTTTCCATCCCGCCCGAAATCGTCGCTATACCGACATTTATAGAAAAGTGTCGCAATACCGACACTTAGAAAAGTGTCGCAATTGCGACCTTTGGAGGAAGACGTCGCAATTGTGACACTATGGCCCAAAGCGTCGCTATTGCGACGGCTGTCTCCAAACGACACAACGTCTAAGTGTCACAATTGCGACGTTTGGAGGCAGTCGTCCCAGTAGCGACGCTTTTTCCGCCGTCAGTATAACGACACTTATATGCGCGCTACATAAAAATACGAAACTTATATGTGCGCTACATGAAAATACGAAACTTATATGCGCGCTACATAAAAATACGAAACTTATATGCGTGTTATATAAAAATACAAAACTTATATGCGCGCTACATAAAAATGATTTTATTGTTTCGTATCCGTCGCAATAGCTACATTAACGTCTGATATCACACACGCATTCGCCCTCCGCCCTTGCAGAATAGCATTCGCGCTCAGCATTCGCCCTCAGCTCTTGTAAAATAGCATTTTTCCTTAGCGTTCGCCCTCAGAGTTCGCCCTCAGCTCTTGCAGAACAGCATTCGCCCTCAGCTCTTGCAAAATGGTAAGTTCTTACTGCAGGCCCTTCCTCCTATAGTAGGGTTGACTCTATTTGGGTTTTTTTGGTCAATTCCATTGGATTTTGTTAGGCTGTAGGGTTCTCTGTAGATGTCAAGAGTCAAGATTCAATACCCTCTGTTATCTTCATCACCCAATACAAGATTTAAATTTTTCCCAAAGAAACGCTTATTAATTTGGCAGCCATTATTTCTCCCTGCTTTAAAAACCCTACATTTAAATGAAAACAAGCATTGAATTTCAACTACAAAAATCTATTAGTGTTCAAATGTATATGTGTGCTACATTAACGTCTGATATCACGCGCGCATTCGCCCTCCGCTCTTGTAGAACAACATTCGCCCTCAGCATTCGCCCTCAGCTCTTGCAGAACAGCATTCGCCCTCAGCATTCACCCTGAGCTCTTGCAGAACAGCATTTGCCCTGAGCTCTTGCAGAACATCATTCGCCCTACATTCGCCCTCAGCTCTTGCAGGACAGCATTCGCCCTGCATTCGCCCTGCATTCGCCCTCAGCTCTTGCAAAACAACATTTGCCCTTAGCTCTTACAAAATGGTAAGTTCTTACTGCAGGCCCTTCCTCCTATAGTAGGGTTGACTCTATTTGGGTTTTTTTGGTCAATTCCATTGGATTGTGTTAGGCTGTAGGGTTCTCTCTAGATGTCAAGAATCAAGATTCAATACCCTCTATTATCTTCATCACCCGATACAAGATTTAAATTTTTCCCAAAGAAACGCTTATTAATTTGGCAGCCATTATTTCTCCCTGCTTTAAAAACCCTACATTTAAATGAAAACAAGCATTGCATTTCAACTACAAAAATCTAGTAGTGTTCAAATGTACATGTGTGCATCACTTGTGTAGGGTATTCCTTTTCCACTTTCACATTATCCAAGAATGTGTGCAGTATAGTTCATATTTTTTGTGATTTAGATTATCTTGAAAAGGAAAGGTAAATTATTTCCCATGGAAAAAGAAGGTTTTCCCTTTTTATAGGTTGTTTGGACTTACGTGGAAAAATTTATGGTATGCCTTTCATATTATGTAGTTTAAATTTGAATTAACAGATTATTATACATGAAAATATAATTACCTATGTGATGTCCTTCATCACTAATTAAAATTATAGGGTTTCAATTTCCTAGAATCTAACTCATCTGATGCTAAATTCTAGGTTCTCATTGGTGGATCACTCTTCCATTGATTTCCTTTCCCTCTGGATCTTGTCATACTTTAAAGTCATCAATGATACATATATTATTTCAGGTATCCCAAAAGGCTTTATAGTAGAACATATTGTGAAGTTTTTTTGACACTTGAGGATTCTTTTAGAACTGCAACGCGGTCTATGCTATCGAGTTATATACCAAGCAACTTGTCCTTAATAACCACACTATGAGGTAGGTTCAACCAGTTTGAACTTGTTGGGACATAGCATATGAAGTTGTGTGATGAGTCCATATCACGGGTCTATTATGGTGACAAAAGTGAAGACACGTAATGATAGTTATTATGTTAACATTACTAGAAACATTTTCGAAATTATCCATGCTATCAAGATGTCAAAATTCCAGGCATTAGGTGTCAATACTCGTAGCTAATAGATAATAATAATAATATAAAAAAATCAAAAATTTATTCTTGAAATATGATTGTTACACATTGGTAACCTAGTTCATGATTTACTATCACCCAAAGACTGCAAAACAAACTTAAAATATAAATTAAACCAACATGAGAATCCAACTAAGGGTTTCTCGACAAAATCATGCCATAACCTGGCATTTTGAAACCCAAATTTGAATCCATCATAAGTAATACAATGCAAACTTAGATGGATTTTCAATGCATGTTTGCATGCTACACTTATTCTCTATCTAGATATCATTTTTTAAATGGAACCATTAGTCAAGCCCACAGTCCTTTTTATGTGAAAAAATTCAACTCTATTTGAGCTCTTTTTTGCTCCACCACCTCCATAAACATATGCAAACATATATCATGATCTTAGAATTCCATTACATATGTATGTGCCAATGTTCCATAATCATGCCCCATCATCAATTTAAGAAATTTCCATTGAATATCAAATTATGGAGGGGGGGAACTTTTTGCTGCAACATTTGGCTCAAAATCAGGGACCATCTCCGTATGAGGTGAATTAGAACTATAGATATTTGAAGTAGATTAGTGCCTTTTCCTCTGGCCATGGAGTCATATACAGTCATCCATCACGAAAAAATTTCTTTGTTCATTCTCACCTTGAAAGTTGCAAAAATTCATGCCCTAATTGAAACGACACTAAATTTGAAAGATATAATAAAAATGCAAGCTAGAGGTGCCCTATTAATACAAAGGGAAAACCTTCCTACCTACCCTAACTGAGATAAATTTTGATTGAATAGGAAACATGATATTGCCAATGGAGTTGATCCAACAACTTGTTAAATGTATGGAACTAAATCATGCATTTGATTTCCAGGGAAACATGCGCATGAAGAGAAAAAGTGCAGAATTAATGGAAAATCCATACATGCCACTTATAAAAACTACACCGAAAGGTCAAAAAATACTTAAGGCCTTAACTTAATTTGAATCCAAAAATGACAAAACAGGATTAGTGAAAACACGAGTGGTGTGGGTGAACAACATAAATAAAAAGTGAAGATACCTTTCCCCAAGATGCCTTTGTCACCGTTGTATGAAAACATGTTTTCCTTTCCCTTTATACATGCAAGTGAATGCATTATAGGTATGGTGTTTTCCCAGAATAGGAGAAGCCTACTTAAATATATCATTCGTGGAGTGAATATTTCCTTGACCCAGAACCTCATAGAAACTTATCACTGAATTTGATGTTGGGATGGGATTGTAAAGATAACAACCTCTTCATTCCTACAAACTAGATTCCTTCCTGGAGTTAGGACACAGAGTATTGAATCAAAGTTGTAGTTTCTAACTTCTTGTATTGGTTTGTCAATCTTGAAATTCAGACATTGCATGTCTTCATTGCTTCATGTTTGAATAATTTGCATCATATAAATTAGGAATTATGATTATTATTACTTTATGGATCTGTTAAGCTAATTTCAAGTTTGCATGGTTTAGTGTGAAATTATTCTAGTGTGCCCCTAGGCCCAGGTGAAGGAATGCCAAGGACTGAGAACCCTAGTTTTTAAATGGTATTGTTTCTTATACCCAAAAACCCCTCAACATCACTTCTTATTAGTTCTTAACAATAGTGTTTTAAACAATTTGAGAATTGATATAGAAAAATCTCGCACTTCTCAAGATAAAGTCCTAAAGCTAAAGTGTGATACCATGTGTAATTCAATAGCCCCATTGTCACCTCACCAACCTCTTTTCACTTTGGGCTAGCTCTCCTCCAAGTCAAGGGGGGTTCTCCTAGTAGATGTTAGGGATCTAATGGCCCAACCAAACCAAGTCAATAGCCCCCTAACTCTCTATGTTTACTACTATCAATCAAAATATTGAACAATAGGGTCAGACATGCATCTTGAAGATAAAATTGCCAGGGTATTTTTGGGTAATTTCAAAGGGAAAGTCCCCAAACACATATAATCAAGGAATTATAACATGATTTCAAACATTAAATATCAAAAAAATCATTTAAAGGATATTGAAAGGAAAAAGGTGATGGAAGATAGAAAGTGCCTTACTTAAATGCTCTAAGGATTTTTCAATAGTTGCTCCAAAAGCTTCACTTCAAGGCCTTTCAAGATCGTCTCCAACAATGCTATACCATCGGCTTCAACAATGTTGCTCCAAAAATGTCCTCAAGGTCTTCACAACAAGTTTACTAGAAGTTTCTCCAACAATATATTCAATAAGGTCTTCATTGTCAACTCGTCTCTTGTTTGGGTGCCTTAATGTGCAATGACATGTTTCCAGGACTGAATTCAATGCAAGGCATATTCGAAACTCTAACTCTGTCTTTTGGTGTCTTATTAGAAATTATTTCAGTTTTCATTTTGTGTTTTCAAGTTAGATATTGTTTTCAAGTTTTTACATTTATAATTTTATTGCAATGTGGCAAACTGATCAGAGCAGTGAGGGAACAACCCCGAGACGGGATGATCGTGGAAAGAGGCCAGCGGAAGAACATGTAAAGTGCCTGCATTTCTCTATCTTAAGGTATTTTAGTTATTTACATAATTGAAATAATACTAATTTTGTTCAAATATGCAGACACCTAGCCATGGTACGCCTAATGATTCCCTCTTTGAGGAAGAGCTTTCTTCATCCCTATCTCTAGTGCTCTTGTTGCAAAAAAAGGCACGACATGCAAGGTCGGAATTTAATACTTTGATAGACGCGCCTCAAACACCTGAAACAGAAGAGAGGATCAAACATCTTATGAACCAGCTAGAAAGATATCAAGTAATAATAAAAATTCAAAAGGATATTTTTTTTGTTCTGCATGAGATGAATTGTGATAGTTTGATTTTTAATTTTTACATTGACTAAACTAACAAAAAATTCTTTTGTATGTAGCGTTTTCTGGCACTTGCTGAACCCGGTGTTGGTGGTAGTGGGACACAAGGGCAAGAGATTTCCCAACAACCCTCTCGTACACCTTCTACTCCTTTAGGTGCCAGCCAAGAAACACACCCTGCCCAAGCAGACACCCAGCCAACCGCTGAACGTGTTGGCAATGATGAGGTTGATATGGCCAACTACATTATTGTGTTTCCTGGAGCTACACATGTCAGCTCCACAGGGACCATTAATGGCATGTTATTGGTGAACGATGAAGGTGTCCGTATAAAGCATGTACAAATCCCAGGTAAATTTTAATATTTTAACTATTTCATGTACTTTATCTAAAACATATTTATCATGATTTTTATTTTTAAATTAATGATAATATCTTCTTCTTTTTTTGGTTTTATTCTGTGTAGGAAACAATGAGTTCTACAAGATTCTGGAGAGCCATGCGTTGGTAATTTTTGGCCCAACCATACGTACAGGGTGGAATTCCCAGAATTCCAACCTGAAAAAAGAACTTCTAGATTATCTAGAAGCCTTTTTTGGGGTCGGCACATTTGACAGAAAAGCGGTGGCTCAGGTAGCCGGCAAATATTTGAAATATACCAGGGACACCTATAGGACGCAATTGCAATTTAACCCTAGATATGAGCGTCCTCTCGCAGTTTCAGAGAGTGAGTGGAGAGCACTCATCCATGACGGAAAAGAGAAAAGGGCAAAGAAAGAAGGAAAAATACCAACTGGACCCGCAAGGTAAATTACAACTTTAATTCAATAGCTTTAATTTTCTCTATGTCTAAAATAAAAGTGTGCTATGTCATATCTGACTTCAATTTTGTTGATGCTAGGTTTCCTGACACCTCAAAGGCAACCAAAGCTAGGATTGAGAAAAAGGGCCATCACAAGCTAGGCCAGGGCGGCTACTTGAAATTAGTTGCAAGAATTGTAATTAAGTAGCTAAACATCTTATAATTAATTGTATCACCTTCCAACGTTTTTGTAATCCTATCAAATATGATTAAAAATACACAATCATATGTAATGTAGGGTGATGACTTCGGAACAGAAACTACAGAGGAAGATAAAAATATTGCTTTCCATTTCGGCTATCAAGCTGTAGTTGAACGTCGCAGAAGCTTGGGGCAGGTCCCAAGATCCAGAATGCCTGATAAGGTAAAACATTAACCTTCAATATGTTTGTTTTCGTCCGTAAATTTAATTTCTAACAACTTTGTTTAAATCAGGGGAGTAGCACTACCGACGAGGCAAATAACCCAGTTTTAGAGCCAGATGTAGATGATCCTCATGTGCAACCTGATCATTGTATTGGGGACCAGGCCGACAATGCTACTATCATTGAGGGTCGTGACGGTAATTAATTTCCACTTATAATTTTTTCTAATTATACCTTTATGGTTGTCCTTATAACGTTTTTTGTTTAAATGACAGAGAATGTTTCCCTTGAGGATCTTACCACCAGAGAGGAAGACAGGGCAACAGTCCCAACGGCGACAACTGGTGCACCAGGTAAATAATCTCATTGCAATTTTTTTTATTAATATTGCCGAACTAGTTCAATGATATTTAAAAACTGATAATTAAAATTTAATATTATCTGTTTTTGTAGGAAATGCCCCGTCACTGGATGAGACCAGACATCGTGACAATGCAACTAGGTCAGCGGCGACAACTGGTGCACCAGGTAAATAATCTCATTGCAATTTTTTTTATTAATATTACCGAACTAGTTCAATGATATTTAAAAACTGACAATTAAAATTTAATATTATCTGTTTTTGTAGGCGATGCCCCGTCACTAGATGAGACCAAACATCGTGACTACGCAACTAGGTCAGCGGCGACAACTGGTGCACCAGGTAAATAATCTCATTGCAATTTTTTTTATTAATATTACAGAACTAGTTCAATGATATTTAAAAACTGACAATTAAAATTTAATATTATCTGTTTTTGTAGGCGATGCCCCGTCACTGGATGAGACCAGACATCGTGACTACGCAACTAGGTCGGCAGTACGGGTCGAAAGTCACAAAACAGGAGCAGAGCATGATGATATTGATGATGTAATTAGGAGCTTTAGAAATAGGAAGAAGAAAAAGAAAATTCGATAATGTAAAATATTGTATTATTATAAGACAAACTTTACCATACTTGGAACGTTTTTTGCGTTATATAAAAAACTCATTTATCATACTATTTTTATGTCAAGCATTAATTGCAATATTTCCTTGCGTACTTTTTGTTGAATTGTTTTTTTATTAGTTATTGAATATTTTTTTTATGCTCATGAAAGTAAAAAATGAAATATGGATTGGGTATTGGGGAATTGAGAGTGATGTGAGGGGAGGGGGAGGGGCCATAAGAGCTTCCACCTTCACGTGGTTGGCCCTGTTTAGTAGAGAATAATTTATTGGAGCAATTTAATCTTGGAGCAAACCTCCCTCGATCCAGCGTAGCAACAAAAAAGTCACTGTTGACTTAGTTGCTCCTCTTTCAGATCGTGGGAGGCTTGTTCCAAGTTCATGCGACTCCAATAAATTGTTCTTGAAACGAAGAGGAGCTTATTCAGGTATGTTTTGACATTTTCAACATATGTTCTAACATTATCATAAGAATGCATCTTAGAATAAAAAATACTACATCAATTACTTGTATTTATTGTATAGATAATGATGGATTTTGATTGACTTGGCAGTGCAGGTACAAATCCTCTTGCATCATGAGCAATACAACTTGTCAACGAGGGTCATGTCCAGGATATTTTTGCTTGTGCACTTGACCAGGTTCATAATGTCACATTTTGTAAGTTCCTTTATAGTTCATAATTCAATATTAAACTTGTTCATGATTATTATCTAGGTTTTTTGTATGTGTTTTTTCATCTATTTGATTGTAAGCAACTCTGCATGTTTCATGTTGTTCACTATGATTTCTCCATTTACCACTCCCAGGATGAATCTGACTTTATTGTTACATAGGTTACTTTATTGTTACTATGATTTCTCCATTTACGATTTCATAGGTTACATCATGTAAAGTTGTCAATCTCAGGTTGGTGATGAGCTTTAGTTCTCCAGATTTGGGGCTTTTCTGATATTTTCTCCCTCATGTCATTCCTGCATCACCTTGTTGTTTGAGCATGCCAATTTTCTACCACTTGTACCAATTGGAAAATGTCAATCTCTGAGTGGTGCCACATTTCACCTATTTTCAATGAGAATTTAGGGTTTCTCTAACATAGCTTCAGAAATCTGATTCAGTGCCTGCTTGAATATTTTCACATAATACTCATGGTTTGGATTGATGAGCATGTTCTGAATGGTTGGTTGATTCATAAGAACCACCCATATAGTCATCTTGAGATATTTCAGAAGGTTTCTCGGGTTTCCTTTTTCACTGTTTCTAGTGGGTGGGATGGTGCGGGGTGATCCATCAATACTAGTGCTCTTGTAGTAGGGAATTTTTTTTTGGGGATATAAAGGAGCATTTGATGTAGATATCCCATTGGATGCATTCATAGATGGGCACGAGAGGTCAAGAATTTAAATTAAAAATATGCAACCTCTAGCATGGCAACCTAAAGGCCGCGAGAGACATTGGTTAAAGATTGTTTTGTGTTGGCTTTAATATAGTCGTGATTTCTTTCTATTATCTTAATGCAAATATATAGTCCGGTCTCATTAAAATGAGGATTGTGGTTGTATTTATCTTTGGTTGTTTCTCTCTTAATGCTCCAGAAGTTGCCAAAAGTTTCGATAGTTGTTTAGTTTGCCCGTTACAACTTAAAAGTGGTTTTTAGCAATGGGAGTCATGTTTTTTAAGGTTCATACTAATATGAAGATCTTGTAATTCTATATTCAGCATAAGAGAAGATGACCTCTACTTTGGGTAGTATGACAACAATTGCCACATCTACCTCATTGGGTAACAATGGAAAGGGGAAGAAGTTGGGTGCAATGTTTGATAATTATGGCAGACAATTGTCTTCTCTTTCAGTTTTTCACCCATTTCCTTTAATCGCTCAAGCAGAAGAGGGACTCTGAGATTACGCGACGGAGAGAAGGTAGTTAATACAAGAGCTATGGAAAAGGAGTTGTACTTCAACAAGGATGGCTCAGTGACAAAAAAATTGCAGGTCAGAGAAAAAATTATGTTTAAAGGAAGGTCACCTGCACGTGAAACTTCACTGCGGTGGATCTTTCCTTGTCCACTTATATTCAATTTTAATGTGTTATTTTAATTTTTCATGGAGGGTTGTTTTTGCATATGGTCTGGCATTCAATTGCGCACTTACTAAAAGCATTGTCAATTTGTCTTGCAGGCGGTGTGAATAAACTTGCTGATCTTGTTGGAGTCACCCTTGGGGCGAAGGGAAAAATGTTGTCTTGGAGAGCAAGCATGGTTCTCCGAAAATAGTTAATTATGGTGTGACAGTAGCTAAGGAGGTAATTTGTAGATGTGTGCTCTGGTTTTCTTTTTAATGTTTTATTAGTTCCCCCTCTTAAATGTCTTAGATTTGGTAGGCATAATTTGAAAACTCAAAGGTGAAAGGAAACATATTTGTTACCCAGTGGTCTACTTGGCCTATGGACTAGCCACATTAGAGTAATGCATAAAGCTTTTCACAACAATAAAAGGAAAGGGTTATGGTTGATTCAAATTTTATTGTTATTGACAGTGTAATGAAATGTATCTCAATGCTATGGTTTTGGCCATTTTATTGGTTGAATTAGAGGACCCAGTTGAAAATATTGGGGCCAAGTAGGCTGGTTTTCCTTTTTGCTGATGGTTTGGTGTATCTAATTGAATTAGTTGCCTAAGGTATTTTTAGTTGCAAACTCCTTTTCATTTTTCATACAGTATTGGCCTTGTGGAATACATTTGATTGTGTGGTCTTGTTAGATCTACAACATTTGTAGTTGTTTAGTCTTATGGCCGAGGTGCACTTTTATTGTGGAAATAGTTGATGCAATATTGTCATTTAATCCTTACTGCAGGGTAGCATGTTGAGAAGTTTCTTGTGAAACATTTGATATTCAAAATGACACTTGATCCTATACAACATCATGCACTTGACGTCAAAATTAATATTCAAAGTGTGCCAAACAATTCTTGCAAAATTTCAAATATTTATGTTGTTTTAAACCATTATCTTTTTCATGTATTGGATGCTGAAAATGAGAAAAAGACTTTGGTATGAAACCAACTGGTGAATAATTTCCAGCAAAACAACCACTTCCAAGACATGAGTTAGAAGTAGAACATATGTACTTATGAAGCATAGAAAGATATCCTTGATGCATTGTCAATGTTTGGCTAGGGTTATTTTTGGAGAAAATAACTCCTTATTCCTAGAATAGTGATCTTCAATACAAGTAAATGCCAGAGAAGAGAGATCATCGTGTGACGCAAAAAAGCTGAAATTGGACCCCTAAGGAGAGCTAGTGTGTCTACAATCGCTCTGTCAGCATTTTCCCTTGGTTTACCCCGTTCTTTTCCTCCAGCCTCAGTCTTAATTGACTTCTTCTTTCTTCGGGTTTATTTATCAAATTCGTAGAAATTCGTAGAATTTGATAAATAAATACTATCCACAATGCTTGGACTTTAATTTATATTCCTGACTTTATATTATCTCCAAGCCTTATAACCAATGTTTAACTTTCAACACTTCGTATTTATACTCCACGTTTCTTTTTAAATAAATAACTTGTAATGAACTTTCGGCTCTATATTTCACCACCCAGCCTTACAACAATCACGCTCCAGACTTATGCTAATTATCCGCCAATCGTTTAATTAAACAATTTCATTATACTCCGTCCCCACCTATATATATCAATAACCAATCAAACACTCGTATCGTACCTGGCTATCCTCCGCACACCTTAGTTAACCTCCGGGCAAGTTCAACGTGCGACCACCATTCGATGGCCCTTCTCCAAATCAACGACTCTTGGCAATTTCGCTCGGCTTCCAACGTCGGGCTTTAACGTGCGATGGCGCGGGTTAAACGGTGGTTTTCCAGGGGTCACTTCGCCACGTGTCGCTTTCCCTATGGAATCGCTCGTGAATAGGAAATACCGCCTACTCCGCAAAAGCGGTGCGATATGGGCAACCCGCTTTTGTGATTCCGCTCGTGGTTTTGGTACAGGGCTTGACCACGGGTGCAAGTCTGGTTCCGCTATCCTTTTGTTTGTTAACTCATGTCCAATCCTCGGGTCAGGTTCCGAAAGCACAACAATTTTGTCTCTTTATTAAGCGGGATTTTTACATTGGCATATTTTTTCCCAAAACCTTTTTTAAGCAAGATACATGAAAAACCTTATGAATGCAAGAAGAAGGAAAATATAACTTCTATACCACTTGTGAAATCCTATGAATAATTATCATTTGTTAACTATTTTGTTTGACCATTTGATTGTGTTTGATATGTAGAACTCATGGCAGCTAGTGTTTCTCCACTCATATTAAATAATTATTTCCAAAAGTTTCTTGTTACTATTGCTTTAGGAAAACCATGAAGACTATGAATTTCTTTCACGGACACTTCTGCCACTTGGCTTCTTGTTTATGTACTTCGAGCTCTACAAAAAAAATCTACAAAATTTGTCTATATAAATGACCACAAAAAATGTAATACTTACCTTTATATTTCAGTAACCCTGTAATAAAGTCTATTGATATATCTTCTAGTCTTTGAATATGTATGTGGAATGGTTGAAGTAACCCTAGAGATTTTACTATCTCTCTTTTATTTATTATGCAAACCTGACCTTCTCTTACAAATTTTGAATATCTTTCTTCATTCCTTCCAAAAATATATTTTTTGATCCTTCGAGATGTTTTAAGGAACCCTGCGTCCTACCATCAGAGAGACATGGGATTCCCTTAATATTTGTTTATTCAAATATGCTTGTGTGCATAAAAATATTCTACATTTGCACCAAAGTATATCTCTCTTCCACTCCCAATGCTCCATAGAGTTCATCCCATCCTTTATAAATTTTAGTTTTTGTTTAGTACTATTGTCATTTTTCCATTATGGCAAGCTTATTCTAGCCACCTAGGAATAGAAAATGTAATTGGATATAAATTTGAGGCCTCTTCTATTTTAGAAAGAGAATCATGTACTAAATTTTCCTTACCCTTTTTGCAGATTATCTCAAAATTAAAACTTTGCATTTTTCTCCTCATTTTTGTTAATCTTCCAATGAAATCCATAGCTTCAAAAAATACTTTATGCTATCATGGTATATCTTGACTTTAAAGTGCCTCCCAATGATATACTATCCCCATTTTTTATTGCATGTAATATTGCTTCCATTTATTTTTCAACATAGATCTCACCAAATATTTTCTTTGAATTCCTTACCAAATATTTTCTTTGAATTCCTTGCTTTTAAAAGCCAATGATATCCCTTATTGTGTTAATATTACGTAAATTCCTTGTCCTAGTGCCTCACACTCTACTATGAATGTTTTACCAAAAGTAGGTGCAACCGATGTTGGTGTAGAAGACATGGCATCCATTAGAAGAGAGAATGCCAAAGTAGCCTCATCATTCCATATAAATGATATTTTCTTCAAGAGATATGTGAGTGGACTTGAAATGCATGCATAATTCTTAACAAATGATCAATAATATCATCTAAGTCTAAAAAATCTTCTAAGAACCTTGATTTTCTTAGGAATAGGTCATTTTGTAATAGCTTGCATCTTTTGAGGCTCCAACTTCACTCCTTCCTTTAAAACAGTATGAACCAAATACTCGAATTCTTATTTCCCAAAAACACATTTGGATATTTTTAAATAAAAATGATTGTTCTCAATAATTATTTATATAACTTTTCCACATGTTTAGTGTGGTATTCCCATGATTTATTATAAATATGTTTATTATCAAAGAAAACCAACACAAATTTTATAAGATGGGATCAAACAAAATTGTTCTTAAGTCGAGCCCGCCGGACTTCAAACGGCGATAAACCATAATTCAAACCAAATTCGCGTTCCAAAATAGCCTGCTCACGTCGGCCAATTTTGTGACGTGAAAACCAAATGAATTCCGCCCTAATCTTTTTCGGGTCCGAAGTTGGGCTGGCGTATGGAGAGAGAGTTGTGACGCGAATTTCTTATCAAATTCGCCCTAATATTTTTCGAGTCTGGATTTCAACTGCGCGAGCGGCCCAAACAAAGATCCGCTCCAATCAATTTCTGCCACGTGTCCTCAATCAAAACTTGCCCTGCTCCCGGCTGCGGGTGCATTCGATGGCGTTTAAGGCGATGGTACATGGATGTGGCGATTTCATATCAATCGCATTAACATTTAACGTTGTTCAATTAAGTTTTCACATCAAATTCACATTAATTAAGTTTTAACACTGTTCAATATCGGACCTCCACTCCTGTGAGCGATTCCGCATGCTCCAATATGATCCGGCCTTCGGCTGTCATTAATGATCAGAGATTAATTATGACGGGCATCCTTTGATTGCATTGCATTCAGGTCGAAAAAATGGCATTTCGCTATGGTTTTTCAGACGAGCCGGTTGCTGGATTACACTGCCTGCTAACTGTGACAAGAAGGAAAAGTGGCCAGCTGAACTGCTGCTTAGACCTTGCTGCATATCTACATTTCTCTCGGTTCTGTCTGTGTCTGTCTTCCTCTGTTTCTTGGAATTCTACTTCTCCGTCTCCTCTTCTGCCCACTGCGCCTGAGACTACACCCATGCCTCGCGTGCATCATAGGACGCGTTGCCGCAGGGGGAGCACTAGAGGTCAACCCCTGCGCACTCCCTCCATTCCCTCAATAGAGTTGACTTCCAGCCAGTCTAGTGATTATTACGTAGGTCGATATCCAAATACTAGGAGTGGACGGGGTCGGGTTGTAGGATCTGGCCACCGTATGGATTCCCCTGCTCCTCGTTTCCCCACCGCTAGTTCACCTTCTCCCACAACGCGCACTGCGCAATTTTCCTTTAATTTCTCTCTCAACCGCCTGCAAATCACGGCTTTAGTCACTGTGGTCTTCCACGAGGAGGCCCAAACGGAGGAAGAATGCACCCGTCCGGCAGGTCTAAGCTCGAAAAAAGCTGGCCAACATTCGGGCCTTCAGGAGGGGAGCCGTGGCATGCATGTGGAGGTAGCACCTAGCGATCCTGGACCTTCTGAAGGATGGTGTCGAATCGTGGAGGAGCCACTGAAGGAGTAGTTTGGTTAATTTGTTTTTCTTGCTTCGCAGGCCCACTTAATTGGGCTGCTTTTAGATTATTTTACTATGCTAGACCTTTGTAATATTTTTGAATTCTGTAAATTAAACGTTCAAGACTGGTTTCCCCGTATGAGGGCAGTCTTCTTAATTTTTTGATTTTTTGATGACAAATTTTCCATGAGTCTGGGTTCCAATATTCAGATGTGAAAATGTAATGACTTCATGGACTGTTTTACTTCATATAATATATTCAAAACAGCGTTATTTCTCTTGTGAAAAAAAAATGATTAATGTTTATCACTCTGCCTTCAAAACTAGCGATGATTGTCTATGTTGTTGGTTTATTGATATGGTCTGATGGTCTTTTTATGTTTTGGACATATCACACTCCTCACATGATTAGCTTTTTTCTCTCTTCAAGGATTTTGGGTACTTTAATTTGTATTTGGAACAATGGACGTCGGTACGTACTCTATCTGTTGCTTTACTATTCTACATACTGCTATTTCACTTTCTTATAGATGCCTCGGGCATATTTGGATGCTTTCTCAGATTGTCGATAATCTCCATGTGGACCGTTACTGGGTTTTATATCAAGTCGATGTATGTGACATGGGGTATTTTTCTATCATTGTCTGGGGTGGGACTTCCACCTTTATGGATGGATATTTGGGTTCCAATCTTCAGATGTGAAAATGTAATGACTTCATGGACTGTTTTACGTCATATAATATATTCAAAACAACGTTTTTTCTCTTGTGAAAAAAAAATGATTAATGTTTATCACTCTGCCTTCAAAACTAGTGATGTTGGTCTATGTTTCTGGTTTATTGATATGGTCTGATGGTCTTTTTATATTTTGGACATATCACACTCCTCACATGATTAGCGTTTTTCTCTGTTCAAGGATTTTGGGTACTTTAATTTGTATTTGGAACAATGGACGTCGGTACTCTATCTGTTGCTTTACTATTCTACATACTGCTATTTCACTTTCTTATAGATCCCTCGGGCATATTTGGATGCTTTCTCAGATTGTCGATAATCTCCATGTGGACCGTTACTGGGTTTTATATCAAGTCCCTGTATGTGACATGGGGTATTTTTCTATCACTATCTGGGGTGGGACTTCCACTTTTATGGATGGATATTTGGGTTCAAATCTTCAGATGTGAAAATTTAATAACTTCATGGACTGTTTTACTTCATATAATATATTCAAAACAACGTTTTTTCTCTTGTGAAAAAAAAATGATTAATGTTTATCACTCTGCCTTCAAAACTAGCGATGCTGGTCTATGTTGCTAGTTTATTGATATGGTATGATGGTCTTTTTATATTTTGGACATATCACACTCCTCACATGATTAGCGTTTTTCTCTGTTGCAGGATTTTGGGTACTTTAATTTGTATTTGGAACAATGAACGTCGGTACTCTATCTGTTTCTTTACTATTCTACATACTGCTATTTCACTTTCTTATAGATGCCTCGGGCATATTTGGATGCTTTCTCAAATTGTCGATAATCTCCATGTGGACCGTTACTGGATTTTATATCATGTCCCTGTATGTGACATGGGGTATTTTTCTATCATTGTATGGGGTGGGACTTCCACTTTTCTGGATGGATATTTGGGTTCCAATCTTCAGATGTGAAAATTTAATGACTTCATGGACTGTTTTACTTCATATAATATATTCAAAACAACGTTTTTTTCTCTTGTGAAAAAAAAATGATTAATGTTTATCTCTCTGCCTTCAAAACTAGCGATGCTGGTCTATGTTGCTGGTTTATTGATATGGTCTGATGGTCTTTTTATATTTTGGACATATCACACTCCTCACATGATTAGCTTTTTCCTCTGTTCAAGGATTTTGGGTACTTTAATTTGTATTTGGAACAATGGACGTCGGTACTCTATCTGTTGCTTTACTATTCTACATACTGCTATTTCACTTTCTTATAGATGCCTCGGGCATATTTGGATGCTTTCTCAGATTGTCGATAATCTCCATGTGGACCGTTACTGGGTTTTATATCAAGTCCCTGTATGTGACATGGGTATTTTTCTATCACTGTCTGGGGTGGGACTTCCACTTTTCTGGATGGATATTTGGGTTCCAATCTTCAGATGTGAAAATGTAATGACTTCATGGGCTGTTTTACTTCATATAATCCAATCTTCAGATGTGAAATTGTAATGACTTCATGGACTGTTTTACTTCATATAATATATTCAAAACAACGTTTTTTCTCTTGTGAAAAAAAAATGATTAATGTTTATCACTCTGCCTTCAAAACTAGCGATGCTAGTCTATGTTGCTGGTTTATTGATATGGTCTGATGGTATTTTTATATTTTTGACATATCACACTCCTCACATGATTAGCATTTTTCTCTGTTCAAGGATTTTGGGTACTTTAATTTGTATTTGAAACAATGGACGTCGGTACTCTATCTATTGCTTTACTATTCTACATACTGCTATTTTACTTTCTTATAGATGCCTCGGGCATATTTGGATGCTTTCTTAGATTTTTGATAATCTCCATGTGGACCATTACTGGGTTTTATATCATGTCCCTGTATGTGACATGGGGCATTTTTCTATCACTGTCTGGGGTGGGACTTCCACTTTTCTGGATGGATATTTGGGTTCCAATCTTCAGATGTGAAAATGTAATGACTTCATGGACTGTTTTATTTCATATAATATATTCAAAACAGTGTTTTTTCTCTTGTGAAAAAAATTGATTAATGTTTATCAATCTGCCTTCAAAACTAGCGATGTTGGTCTATGTTGGTGGTTTATTGATATGGTCTGATGGTCTTTTTATATTTTGGACATATCACACTCCTCACATGATTAACGTTTTTCTTTGTTCAAGGATTTTGGGTACTTTAATTTGTATTTGGAACAATGGACGTCGGTACTCTATCTGTTGTTTTACTATTCTACGTAATGCTATTTCACTTTTTTATAGATGCCTCGGGCATATTTGGATGCTTTCTCAGATTTTTCGATAATCTCCATGTGGACCGTTACTAGGTTTTATATCAAGTCCCTATATGTGACATGCGGTATTTTTCTATCACTGTCTGGGGTGGGACTTCCACTTTTCTGGATGGATATTTGGGTTCCAATCTTTAGATGTGAAAATGTAATGACTTCATGGACTGTTTTACTTCATACAATATATTCAAAACAACGTTTTTTCTCTTGTGAAGAAAAAATGATTAATGTTTATCACTCTGCCTTCAAAACTAGCAATGCTGGTCTATGTTGCTGGTTTATTGATATGGTTTGATGGTATTTTTATATTTTGGACATATCACACTCCTCACATGATTAGCGTTTTTCTCTGTTCAAGGATTTTGGGTACTTTAATTTGTATTTGGAACAATGGACGTCGGTACTCTATATGTTTCTTTACTATTCTACATACTGCTATTTCACTTTATTATAGATGCCTCGGGCATATTTGGATGCTTTCTCAGATTGTCGATAATCTCCATGTGGACCGTTACTGGGTTTTATATAATGTCCCTGTATGTGACATGGGGTATTTTTCTATCATTGTCTGGGGTGGGACTTCCAATTTTCTGGATGGATATTTGGGTTCCAATCTTCAGATGTGAAAATGTAATGACTTCATGGACTGTTTTACTTCATATAATATATTCAAAACAGCGTTTTTCCTCTTTTAAAGTTTCATTTTTTTTTTAATTGAACCCGCCGTCGCTATACCAAGGCCTTGCAAGCATCAGAATTGCAATAGCTTAAAAACGTCGGAAGAGCGACAGTATCAAAAGGTCGGATGAGCGACGTTCAAAACGTCGAACCATATTTCATCGGAATTGCGACAGTTTAAAAACGTCGGAAGAGCGACGTTCAAAACGTCGGACCACATTTCGTCGGAATTGGACAGTTTACAAACGTCAGAAGAGCGACGTCCAAAACGTCGGACCACATTGCGTCAGAATTGCGACAGTTTACGAACGTCGGAAGAGCGACATTCAAAACGTCGGACCACATTTCGTCATAATTGTGACAGTTTACAAACGTCGGAAGAGCGACGTTCAAAACGTCAGACCACATTTCGTCGGAAGTGCGACAGTTTACAAACGTCGGAAGTGCGACAGTTTGGGAAACGTCGAAAGAGCGATGCTTTTTTGGAAGCAACGAAAAAAGTGTCGATAGTGCGACACTTTTTAAGTGCATCAGAACTACGAAGGTATGGAAAACCACGTTTTTCCCACCCTCGAACTGTCACTCTTGCGATGACTATGTGTCAGAATAGCGACGAATTGGCCGTCAGAAATTCTGCAAAATTTTCTAGTAGAAAGTTCCTCTCAACTTCGCTCCCAAAGATCTTGATAGCAACATACCAAATCGTGGAAGTATATCAGCTACCACCACATCCATCAAGACATACTTTATTGGATTTTTTTCAAGGGAAACTACTAAATCCTTTGTAAGACCAAGACAATGGACTCTACCTAAATCAAAGGAATACAAGTCATGGTATGGACAAGTGATATCTAGGCCCAATTTCTCCATAATGTCTTTTGGCATCAAATTGCGGGAAGCTCCAGAGTCGAGCATGGAATTGTGAAGGATACATTGGTGAATTCTCAAACTCAAATAGAATGGGGGAACTTCGCTATCCTCTAACTGACCATCTATTTCTGGACCAAATATAAGTTTAGGTTGGTCATCTTCGACATTTAGTATATCAGATAAAGGATCTAGTTTTAACATTTTGGCTACATGAGACTTATACTGATTATTTTTTACTAGTTCAGTTAAAGGGATAGAAACTTTTAATTTGGAAATTTCAGTTTCTAAGCTGAAAGTAATGGATTTGTCTACCTCTTTAATGATGATGTCTCTTTTGTTGGGTTGATATTTTGGTGTGGCTTCCTTCTTCTGACTATCCTTTTCTTTACTCAGTGTGCTTGTAGATGGATGACTAACCTTGCTCTGATTTGCAGCTACAAGTTATTTTCCTTTATTTTTATTACCTTGAGTATTTTGCTTCAGTTGAGTATCTTTTTTTTGGGATGTTTGCTTCTGAATAGGATTAACTAGGACATCTCTACCCCTCAATGAGTACTTCCTTTTTTGTGAGGTGAGTGCATTCAAATAGCCCCATTAATAATCATCAAACTCAACCTCCAACTCATGATCATTAGCTAATATATAAACTTCATCCTTGGGTACATCTGTCTTCTCAAAATACTCTTCATTTTCTGTCAAAAATATGGGCTTGCCATTAGTTGTAAAAAAGTGATTTTCTTCAAAAATATATCTTCTTCTTCTTCCTCAACTCCTTGAGCATAATTTTCCTGCAAGGGTGTCTGAATCTATTGTTGTTGTGTTGGTTTCTCAGGAGAACTTTGTTCTCTTTGTTTGATTCTGAATTGAGGTTGTTGTCGTTGTCCTATGAAGTTAGGATTCCTAAATTGTGCTTTTGGTTGTCTTTCTATAATGGACATCTTGTCAACCATCCTTTATACTATTCTTATAAAGGTGTCGAGTTTTACCTTTGAGGATGAGGACGATTCTTCTTTGATGGTTACTGTTAGCACTTAGATTGAACCTCAAGCTGAAAAAGGAAATTCTGAGGTAAACACAAACCAAGCTTTCGATCTGGCATCTAGCCCTGCCAGACCAAAGAGGGCTCTCTCCATACCAATGAAGGGTGGCTACAATAAGTGAATATTAGGCTAGCTATTAAGTACGGGGATTTGATTTGAAAGTTTTGGGTCGAAATAGAAAGAGATAAACAATCATCGGCTATGGAGTCGAGGTTGGTTTCTACTTGAAAACTTGGGGAAAAGTAGATGCAATGCTCAGCTATATAAATGATGTAAATGAGAGAAGAGAAGCAGAGAAAGCCCACTACCCTATAGGCACCATTTAGTGGATGAATCTCCAGTGGCAGCTTTAGTAGAAAGGAAATCATAGGGTTACCAAACAGAGCAGCTAACAAAGGATGGATTTTGTAAAGATAACCACTACATTTAACAACATAGTCATTGTGAAAGGAGCATCATGTGTGGATGAATTCCTAACACTTCCCTTAGATAATGTTGTAACAAATATTATTAGAAAAAACAAAGTATGAAAATGATCTCACAAGGAAAACATGTTGAACATGAAACATCGTAATGGATCCCAAATTTAAAGGGCAGAAACTATTCCATTAAAATAATATTCAGAAAAAATTTTCACAGTCCAAAGCAACAGTTTCTCTATTGAAAATAGAACCCCTACATTCTCAAAAATATTCCTATATATACCCTATTACAAATTTATTTTGATTCCTCTACATAGAAATAAAAATAAAATACATTTTTGCCAGCAAATAAAAAAATAAATTAAATTACAACTAAAGAATTTAATTAAATCATATGGAATATAATAGGTTGGCTGCAATATGTCGAATTATTGAAGTTTGCTTTAGTTTTTTCATGAAATATAAGATTCCTTTGCTGAATCTGAGCCTAGAATCTTGTAGCTGCTGATTTTGGGCCTAAAAACTCTGCCTCTTGAATGCCACTTTGCACTTGCCTGCACTAAAATTTGGAGTTGGTTGACCAACATGTTGTAACATCATCTCTCAAAATAAATACAAATTTATCTGTGGACATGAATGTAAAAAAATAAAATTGTGTTTCTGCCCTCCATCCATCGAATGCTAATGTCTTCCAAGCTTAATTGTATTTTTATCCCAATCTTTCTTCTAATTTGAAAATTCCATGCAACCTTTTCTTTCAGGCAGATTACCCTCAGACTTGGTCCACAGTCAAGAATCATATCGCTTTTTTTATATGTCATCTCCTTGTATCTCGAACTCCATATAGTAAGACATACAGAATACAATTAACTCCATACACCATATATGGAAGATTGTGTTCTCAAAGAAAGAATGTCCAAGGGCCATAATAATTATTATCAGCACATTTTCCAATCTTATACCAAAGTTAACATCTTCATTATATCCTGGCTCATCCGTTACTGTCATCGTAGCTACAAGACTGACATTACGAGATTTGAGGCCTAAAGCTAATCAAATGAGAACCTTCATGGACATTGAGGTAGGATCCAATTCCATGACCAATCCCATGGCGATAATCAAGGCCTTGTCTCCACAAAGGCACTCTAGCAAGTATATCAGAGGCATGTCCTGTCGTGCCATTGGGGAAAACTGCAGTGTCCAGTGCTATGTGACCCTTTAGAATCACAGTGTAGCATGATTTCTCATGTGTTGATGGCTTGCCAAAGTGTACAGTCCATGTAATATCAGTTGTGCCATCCATATACTGTCCTCCAGAGTCACACAAATAAATATTTTCAGGTTGTAATTCATCACATGTTTCACAATTCGGTGCATAATGGATGATAGCAGCATTTGGACCCATAGATGAAAATGGTGGAAAGCTTAAGCCCTTAAAATATTCTTGCTCCAAACAGAAAGTTTCCAACTTGTGAATCACTGATATCTAAGTTAAATTTGTTGTCTCAAAGTACTTCCGCTTGTTTGACCCCTCGACTTCGGAGAAAATTTCACAACAACAGTGCCATCACGAATATGGGACTTTCTTAAGCCATTAAGCTCTACAAGATTCTTCAAGGCTTTTGAGAGAGCTAGGGGTGACTGTTGTTGCAGTACCCGATTAGACAGTAGCTTTGAGGACAAGGCATAACAACATGATGCAGGGTCAATCCAGATCATATTATGTTTCTCTGTCATTGTTTCCTCTTTAAAATTATTGTATAAACTTTCTCGTACCTTCTCTTCAAGATGGATGGCATTATTTTAATCTTTTTACAGACTTTCAAGATAGTAGAGACATGTCAATTAACCTATGTTGATATGGGGCCCAAGCTATGTGCTCGAATGCCAAGTATCCCTTTCCACCAAAGTTAAATTCCCTGTTAGTGTCCTTAGTTCAAAACTTTCTTAAAATATATTTGAAGTCATATGGTTGCGAATAACCTTGCAGTATGTGTATGATTGTTTGCAATATGTTATAATATTAAATGGATAAATATTGTAACATGCAGGTAATGGAAAATGCATATATATTTAAAACCAATGCCTACCTTTGCAAAATTCAAATAGGATGTAAACAAGATAACAAAGTGCATTCATTCAAGAGGAGAAAAAGTAAAACTCAAAACCAAGGCATCCACCAGATATGCATATTTTCGGATTTATCATGAGAGACTGCTTCTGAAATTATACGGTGAACCTACCCTTCGAAAGAGAGAGGTAAATATGGAGCTACTCTAACACCAACCACCACCCCTTGAAACCTAACCTCAATATTTACTATGGCCCGACCACTATTGGTTCCTTAGAAGCCTTGCAAGATACATATGCACATTTGAAGCTCCTGAAGATTACACCTCTAAAATAGCTTGGTTTGTTGTCTCTCAAAAAGATGACTGTGTTGAGATGTAATATTCCCAACACTAGTTTCACATACAGGGCATGGTGCAATTATAGTTTCATAACAATGTTCCTCTTTGTAGCATAAAATCTTCACAAATCTTGAAATCACAATAATTTTGACCTTGAAGAAGCTCCAATACTCATGACCAATCTATCCGAAAAGGAAAGCTGGCAATAATAGCAACTTCCTTCACTTCTTTTGTCAATTTGAGGCTTTCTATCATGTCCATAACATTAAGCCTTCCTAATACTCGTCAACCTCCATAAATCAACAATATTTGAAACTAATGTTTCCACACGTTATAGCTCACATGATCGACCATAAATCACTGGATTTGTAGCTATAAACCATGAAAAAGGTGAGAAGTTTTCAGAATGTAAAATTGTAAGGAAACATGCACCAGAAATAACCAAGAGCCAATCATTCATTTGGTCATATCTTCTGATCCAGAAGCCAATTTTGGGAGTTCGATATACCATTGGAAAGATATTTCTGAGATGTTTCTGATGAACATGTTTAGGATATGATTTGCACTAAATTTAATGTGAAAAAAATCTGTGAAAACTATACATAGTAAGAGTCTAACTTGATCCTTGGTGACAGGCTGCGAAGAATAGAACTAACAGTTACTTTCCTCTCACCCTTCATCTTTGCATTCTTTATTGTTGAGTTTTCTTCCACATTGACTGCATTATTCTACATGTCTTCTAATGTTGCAAGATTCCTCTCTCGAAATTGATAGGCCATGTTTGGATCAAAGCCATCCAAATAATGCAAGGGAGCCAAACCTAGAGGAGGTTTGATATCATTGGGAATGGAATTGTATACTCGGTTAAAATGGGCAGTAAAGTCCTGTACTGATTCACTTGGATTCCTTTTCAGATTATCATATACAGAAATAATTTGCAAGGGGTTCTTCTTCACCTCCCATCGGGCTATGAAGGCATCTATCGGCTGATCTGGAGTGGCTATTGAATTTGCAGTCAAGGATCTAAACCAGATTTTATCATCTCCAAAAAATCTCTGAATTATGATTCTCATCTTGGCATCGTCCACATCTATTTCCTCCAGGTCAATAAATT
>JAXQQM020084625.1:0-67500 GCA_034641835.2 Pinus albicaulis
CATTCCCCTTATCTTCTTCTATCGTTACCCTCCCCCAACCTTCAAATTCCATCTAAATGGGTTAAAAACCCACTTTCCGACCATGTAATAGGCCTAGCCCCTTTTTTCGCTGGCCCCTCAACCACTTCCCACACATGCCCGTGCGCTGGGACCAAGCACTTAAGTCCCAGGCGCTAATCGCAATCGGAGCGTCGGGCGGGTGCAATTCTCGTGCATCGTTGAAAATCCCCGACGCGATCGTTTTGACACTTTAAGCCCCGCGATGTGTTGTGAACCGTCGATCTATCACAAGATCGGACGGCCAGTGCTCAATCGCATTACCCCTGTCCGATCGCAATCGCAAGTCGCAGCACTGCCTCCCCGATTACATCCTGACCGTTGATCTGTCCCGCCGATCCAACGGCCTTGCGCTAATTGCTCCATCGCAATCACTAAAACTCAATCGCATGGCTTGTCTCCCGAACTCCGATTGCGATGCTCCGATTTAATCTGGGCCATCCATCCTCCCGCAGATCCGACGGTCACCGCAGTTCCTAATCGTGCCCTCCCTCCGATTTAACGTGAGTCGTTGATCTGGCCTTCGGATCTAACAGCCAGCGCTCAATCGCAAGTCCCCTTCCGATCGCAATCGCAAACCGTTTCATCCGACTCCTGATTGTGATCTCCCGATTAAATCTCCGCCGTCCATTCCCCTGCTGATCCGACGGCCATCGCACTAATTTCTCCATTCCTCCGATGAACCCAATCACAAGTCCTTCTATTTCCCTTCGGATTTCATCTCCGCCGTCCATTCCCCCCCCAGATCGACGGTCATCGCTCAATCGCAACATCGCTCCGATCCCAATCGGAACTTTTTTAATGTGTCACCCTTGCCCCCCCCACCCGATTGCGATCCTACAATTTTATCCTAACCGTCCATTGGATCTGGGATCTAACGGTCAAGATCTAATCACCCTCCGCCTTCGCTGGGTCCCACTCTTACATTCATCTCCGTCGCATTTCATGCATTTTTTTTGTTTTTTTTCGTTTCATGTATTGTTACGTGGGTCAATCTCCGCCGTCGATCTTCATCTCCAGGCCTGAATCCAACGGTCTGCGCTGCATATTTCTACCAAACCCTATTGTCTGCGCATTCCACCACTCCACTGAATTTTCATCGTTCGTGTACATAATAGCATTGTTTCCGCCACCGCCGCACCACCATTTCGTTCACCCTGTGTCCATTGCTTCGTCCACTGTTTTCTTCACAAGTTTGTTTGTTGCAGAGTTTCTAGAGGATGAGACCGCCACTGTTCAATGTACTACCTCAATGGCGAGTGGCGCAGTCAGGATCAAATCTAATGAGCCAGTACCATCAGGAAAGTCAAGGAATGGGGCCGTCAGGACTCACATTAATGGAAAGCAGAGTTCAAACGCCGAAAATATTGCTGGCACCATTTAAAGCTCAAGCAAACTCGAAAGAGGCAGTAATGAAGCAGCAAGGAGTTTTAGTACAGAGCAGAGGGATTAGTACACATCAACGAAGATCTTGAGCTCTGAACCAAAGGTTTAAAAAGGAAAATCATCATTTTTAAGACCCCGAGGATCGATCTGGAGATCCTGAACATCAATAAGAGGTAATATCAAGGTTTACTTGTTAGCAGAATGTTTTTTCACAAAGGACAGGTCTCCCATACAGTCTTTATCATGAGCCGTGTCCCTGAAGGAGTTTTCCGCCCCAGCTATAGTTCAAAACGATCTAACATCTATGAGGCAGACCTCTCAAGAAGTTCTTTCATTTTGATCAAATCACCTGGAGTACTACAGCCAAAAAGTCAAATCATATCCGAAGCAGATCTTCATTGCACCGGGGAGATGACAAAGATTAAATATACAGCATATCAAGCAGAATGGGCCTCGGCTCTGCATTCATTGTTGTGTTTAAATGTAACATTTAAAATCAACCTACCTCCTCAGTCGGTCGTCTGTGTCTCTTCTGCTATAAAGCACAGAAGGATATCATTGTAATGGTTGTTGATGCGTTATTAGTGAATTGCAAGCATTTTTGTCCTGAGCCAAGTTCCCTGTGTAATGATTGTCTGATAGGCTGAGAAATATGATGTATTCAGGCTGAATGTAAAAGCTTTGGGCAGTGATGTACCTGATTGGTATTGTGTTTAACATGATAAGAAGTTTTCATTGGATCCTGATCTACAGCAGTTGGTGATGTTTTTCTCCTCTCTGCGTTTGTTTCCATTTCATTGCATGTTCTTCTGACTGGCATCTGAACGCATGACATAAGATTTACCCTTGTTAGGTACCTTATGTCCCAGCTCTCTCAGTATTTAATGTTTTCTGCTCACATGTGTATCTGAATATTGTTTTTAATTGACTAAACCAGTGTAGTGGATGATTATTGCCTGCTCTCTGATGTGAAAGTTAATAGAATCAACGTTCATATGTTTTTGTTAAGATTTAATTAAAAGAGGTTAGGAGCATTGGGAGGTTTAGAAGCCTGTCTCTGCCTCTTCATAACCTATCCCTTCCATATAAACCTTTTCAAGATCCCTTGTGTTGCCTATGGTTTTGTCCAAGCAGGCCTGGAGTTAAATGACCTCTGGCCTGATCTATAGACAGAATCAGATGGTTCTCCATCCTTCATTCTCATTCTTTAATGTTCCATCCCACCAATCAGTCTTTGAGATCCAAATGCTCTAGATGACTAGCCCAACTGAATCTTACACATTGAACATAAGTAAATCCTTTCTTGACTCCATTGCCCAATGGCCTTGATGTTTCCTGAGTTATCTATCCTTGCCTAGCTTCCTTATTTACCTATCCTTGTCTTCTGGTGAAACCTTCCTTCCTGATTCTCAAACAACCAAAATCAAACAATCAAACAAACAACCTTGAGCCTATAACTAGCCTAAAATCACAATTGAGAACTTCAAAGACATATATCCTTTGATAATCATAGAGAGATCCCTCTCTGGACCTAGGAGGGCTAGATCCTGAGGTCTGAAAGTGGTTCTATGTTGTCTCATCTTTTGGTATTGCCAACCTTGCCAAAGCATGGGAACCCCAACATAATGGCGACCATACTGGGGAATATCTGAGTACTTTCGTCTTGTTGCATCTCCAAGCCTCAGACAACCTAGAACCTCTGTTTAGGCTGGCAGTAAAACACTTATCCTTCCTATTCCACTTACCTTTGGTGTGTTTTACCCCTTACTCTCAGACAGAGCCTGGTAAGGGCCAGGTAGCCTCCGGATCTCATCCTCTTTAGGAGGTGACACGTCTGGTAAATGCCCTCCCAGTCCATCTCTGGTTTGAGTTTGCTGTGTTTTGTGGGATATTCCTGAAAAGGATATTTCCTCATCACTGCGGTGGACAGTGTACCCCCTAGAAACATCCTAAACCTTCCACCTGGCAACTCCATTGTTCCCAAACGAAAAGAATCCACTGGTGATCAGTAGGCCTGCTGATTACCTTGGTTTCACATAAGACTCCACTGGGAGACCAAATTCAAAGCATAATGAAGGCTCCACTAGGGGACCAACCCTGAGACAACATCAACCACAACAGAAATAACTAGTAGGGTTAAGCTGCTTCGATAAAAATTACATTCTGGCTCACAGAATCATTCATACAAGAGCTTTCCCTAATCCAAACCCACCTGAAATAGTTGATAATCCTGAGAAAATACTTAAAGGAACACCTGCAAATAGGAGATCAACCGTTTCCAAAAACATTCATAGAGCTAATTCTGCACCCGAAGATCTTGCAGCTCTATTAGACCCTTTCTTCGACCTAGACCTTCAAAACAGATTACCTAGAACTAGGTCATTCAGTGTTTCAGACCAGCCGGACCCTAGGGACAGTCAAACCCCTCCTTCCACACCACCTGATCTCCACTTTCTCCAAAACTTGGGGCTTTCTCACCCGAGATCTGCTCAACAGACTTCTGTTGGTCCAAACATCCCTGTCATCCAAATACCAGCTGCTCAAGCCAACCCTATACCCCACCAGAACATCATCATGGTAGCCTGGTATGCACCTCTAGTCCTACCTCAGCCTCTACTACCCTTACCAGATGATTATCAATCAAAAATCCCACACTTCCCTGCTAAAGAGCCTACAACGACACAACAACATGTAGATAAAATGGAGGACTCTTTCGACTATATGGAAATTGATGATGAAACAATCAAAATGAGAATTTTTGCGCAGAGCCTGGGGGGAGAGGTTAAAAAGTGGTTTAAGAGCCTACCTGCTGGTAGTATCCAAGATCTCCCTGCTTTAT
Source organism: Pinus albicaulis (assembly GCA_034641835.2). Taxonomy (NCBI): domain Eukaryota; kingdom Viridiplantae; phylum Streptophyta; class Pinopsida; order Pinales; family Pinaceae; genus Pinus; species Pinus albicaulis. Next base: position 4,283 of record JAXQQM020084625.1, read on the forward strand.
ACCAGACTTTCATCAACAAATGGGAAACTAGAGCAAACCCTCGCCAGCTCCTAGCAGAATACATGTCCCTTAAGAGGAACGCATGAGAGAGTGTTCACGATTATACCACTAGGTTCAATAGCATTTACAACGCTCTTCCCCCACACATGAAACCTCCACAAGGTATGGCCCTGGCCAAGTATCCTGATGGATTTGATGCTGACATGGCCTATGAGCTTAGAGATAAAGAATATACCACATTGGAGGATATGCAGAAAGGGGCAGTAAACATAGAGGCAAATTTGATTGAGAAAAGGGCCAAACTGAGAGCTGAGAAGAGAGTAACATAGAAGGATGACACTATGGCCTCCACTTCAGATCCAAATATTGACAAATTGTCTAAGAATGTGGATAAGCTATACCAAATGATGGAAAATATGGTTGTCACTCCAAACAAGAACCAAAATCAAAACTTTAGAAGAAACAACAACCCTCCCAACAGACAGAAAGAGTCAGATCAACAAATCATTCCGCCATTTCAAAACTTTCCTGATGAGGATGAGGGAATCATTGAGGAGTCTGAAGGGAATACTATTAACATGTTTGAAACAGAGGACTCAATTCTAAACTGTGACTCAGAGGAAGATCAACCCTCATCTTCATGTTGGGATGAGGAAAGATTAGAAACTGAAGAGTACAGACTTGGGTTCCAAAATGCCATGTTACAGGTCAGAGAGCAATATGAGCTCAGGAGCAAAAAGAGCCAAGACACTTCCAAAACCAAAACTCCCGAGGTTACCATCAAGAAAAGGCCTGAAAAACCTTCTAAAGTAACTGCTGTGAACAACAATTCAACAGCCAAGAGTTCTGAGAGTAACAAACAAAAGGACAACCAAAGCATGGAAAAACATGGTCAACAAACCAGTAGCACTAGCACCTCAGTTAGTGCTCCTGATAAAATTTTTTCTACACATGTACATAATAAGAAAACACAAACTGATTCAGCCACTAAAACAGTGGCGAATAAAACAGAGTTGAACATCTCCAAGAGTCAATCCACCTTCAGTTTAGAAAGTGAGATTGCAAAAATCAAAATATCTGTACCATTATCTGAGATGGCCTCTCAGGATGTATATAAAGGCCAAATTTTGAAAGCATTGAATTTAGGGGAAAACACTGATTCTGTAAACTTGAATGATGATCAACCTGCCCTCTTGTTTGGTCCTAAGATTGAAGGAAAGTTTCAGGAAGGGGTAGTACCACCTTTCTATATTAGTCTCAACATTCATGATAAAATAATCCACAATGCAATGCATGATTCTGGAGCCTCACACAACCTGATGCCTAAGGTAGTTATGGAGAAGTTAGGCCTCGAAATCACCAGACCCTATAAAGACTTGTATTCTTTTGACTCGAGTAGAGTAAAATGTCTTGGCCTGATCAAAGACTTGTGTGTGAGTTTGACTCAAATTCCTGCGAAATGTATGGTCATGGATGTAGTGGTAGCGGACGTGCCACCTAAGTATGGCATGTTATTATCTAGATCATGGGGAGCCAAGCTGTAAGGTACCATGCAGATGGATGGCTCATATGCCACTATTCCTATATTTGGCCAATTAAGAAGACTATATAGAGAATCCCAAATGAAATTCCTAGTCAGCAGCCCCGAGAAACCTGAAAATTCACCATTATATTCTGTACATAACGACCTTGACTCCTTCATCTTTTGTAATGATGAATCCTTAGAAGAGCCAGAGTCCCAGAATAGGCATACAAATGAGAACACCGAGCCTATGGACCTCCACATAATGGCCACTATGGAAGAATATGATCAGGAAAATCATGGGCAGCACACTGAAAACGAAGAAGAAATCAGCAATGAAGCCTATAGATCTGTGGAGGACCTCTCACTCCGAGTGAAACAGAAACAGAACAAGAACAGCAAGCTAACCACCTCCCTGACATCCATGGCCTCCATGAACAACAAGATAGTTTACAACCTAGTACAGACCTCCCAGCTCAACCTAATGGTGAACCCAGCTGTAAGGGAGAAGGTGAAGTGGAAGTAAACAAAGAACCTTTGTGGGAAATGAAATTTGATGGGTCTTGTACTAGACAAAGTGCTGGAGCAGGAGTGTGGCTGCGTAACACCAAAAATGACCACGCAGAGAGTCACGCTGTCAATCTGCATTTCAAATGCACGAATAACATTGCAGAATATGAGGCTCTAATCTTGGGCTTAAATCTGTTGAAAAAATTAGGAGCCCGTAGGATAGTCGTGAGAGGAGACTCTGAGTTAGTGATCAAACAGATGAATGGTGAGTATTCGGCAAAACACCCCAGGCTTAGGGCATATAAGAATGATACTCTATATTTGCTGAAAACGTTTGTTGAATATGATTTAGTATCCATTCCTAGGGGTCAAAACGCTATTGCAAATGGACTAGCCTGCCTAGCTAGCTCATATCCTAAGGCCCCAATTGACCAAAAAATCATCATTCAGACTAAATTCAGGCCTGCAGTGCCAGACAATGAAAAATACTGGCAGGTCTTTGAAGGAGACAAACAGATTGAAGATTTCCTAATGGGAAGAAATGAGTTTGAATTTTCTGATTCAGACTCAAAATCTGATGACAGCTGCCCAAGTGAGGATTCCCCAGATGAACTAGAAACACCTTGTAGTATAGAAATAAATTCTTTTTTCTGAAGAAACTGGAGATTCAGCCATAAAACGTGAAAACGCAGATAGAGAAGAAATGGAGGTGCTGCAAGCCAAAGACAAGAACATACCAAGAGGCTTAGCACCCTTAGAGGACCTCTTTGATTTCGATGATGTTGCAAAGAAGCCCACAATAGAACATGAAAAATCGGATGTAGAAGAATGCAACATAGGCACTGAAGACAAACCCAAAATGGTAAAACTGGCTAAGTCTATACCTGCAGACATGAAGGTAAGATACATTGACTTGTTTAAGAAATTCATTAATGTGTTTGCATGGAGGTACGAAGACTTAAAGGCCTATGACACCAACATCATACAACACAAGATACCACTGAAGGAAAATCAGAAACCTTTCAGACAAAAACTCCGTAGGATTAATCCAAAACAATTGCCTGCAGTAGAGAAGGAAATTAAAAAGATGTATAAGGCAGGCATAATTGTCCCTGTAAGGTTTTCTGATTGGGTTTCAAACTTAGTGGCTGTAAGAAAGAAGACAGGGGAGATCAGACTATGCATAGATTTCAAAAACCTGAATAGAGCCTCCCTGAAAGACAACTACCCCTTGCCTAGAATGGAACATATCTTACAGAAGGTAGTGGGCTCTAAAAGAATCTCCCTGCTTGATGGTTTTTCAGGATACAACCAAGTTCTGGTACTCCCAGAAGATCAACTCAAAATAGCTTTCACCACTCCATGGGGCACCTTCATGTATGTAAAAATGCCTTTTGGATTGATGAATGCTAGAGCTACCTTCCAGAGAGCAATGGATATTGCTTTCTCAGATGAGATTGGACACTTCATAGTTATCTACTTGGATGACTTAACTGTCTTTTCTAAAACAGAAGAAGAACACTTAAAACATTTGAGGAAAGTTTTTGAAAAATGTAGAAGGTATGGTCTGTCCCTAAATCCTAAGAAGACTGTTTTCGGGCTGCAAGAAGGTAAGCTTCTTGGCCACATTATATCTGAGAAAGGGATTAGGATAGACCCCCAGAGAGTTGAGGGAATACTTCAAATTATACATCCAAGAAACATCAAGGAGCTCCAGTCCTTCATTGGGAAGATCAATTTCCTTAGAAGATTTATCCCCAATCTTGCTGAGCATCTTAGGAAAATGACTGAAATGCTAAAGAAAGATGCAGGAATCAAGTGGACTGTTGAAGCCAAAAAATATTTTGAGTCAGTAAAGCTTGCACTCACCCAAGCCCCTGTCCTTATCAGCCCTGACTTTTCAAAAGATTTTCTGATCTTTTCATTCGCTTCCCCACACACAATAGCTGCAGTTTTGCTGCAGAAAAATTCAGAAGGTAATGAACAGCCTATAGCCTTCTTCAGTAAAGCCTTAAGAGATGCACCCTTAAAGTACAACATCATGGAAAAGCAGGCCTATGCCCTGATTAAGGCCTTAAAAGACTTTAGGGTGTACATTCTGCACTCCCACACCATTGCCTATGTGCCAAATATAGTGGTCAAAGATATCCTGTCCCAAGACCCAGATGGGAAAAGGGGCCAATGGATTGCTACAATTTTGGAATATGAAATTGAAATCAAACCCACCAAGCTGATCAAAGGTCAAGGCCTGGCCCAATTGATGGCTGAATCTAATCTACAGGCCCTTGATATTAACATGATGAATGCCCTGGATGAGCAGGAAGGATTGCCCCATCCAACTGTTGAGGAGCAGTTTCAGAACTCTCCTTGGTACACTGATATCCTTTACGTGCTCACATACCTCAATGCCCCTCCAGAACTGTCCAAAACAAAGGCCAGATTCATAAAACTCAAAGCTAGAAATTACTGCATTATGAATGAGAGTCTATATTGGAAAAATAAAAATGGTCTTTTGCTGAAATGTTTGCCTGAAACCGAAGCTGAAAGAATCAAACAAGAATTCCATGCTGGGGAGTGTGGAGGCCACCTAAGTTGGAAGGCCACTGCAAATAAGATACTCAGGGCCGGGTACTATTGGCCTACAATCTTTAGTGATGTTCATAAAATGGTCCTTACCTGCCACAAATGCCAAATTTTTGAGGGCAAAAGAAAGCTCCTTCCCCTCCCTCTGCAACCTATCACCATAGAAGGTCCCTTCATGCAATGGGGCTTAGACTTCATTGGAGAAATCCACCCCTCTTCTTCTGGGCAACACAAATGGATCTTGACTGCTACTGATTACTTCACTAAGTGGATTGAAGCCATACCCACTAGGAATGCCACTGATTCTGTCATCATTAGGTTCCTAGAAGACTTCATCTTATCTCGGTTTGGCTGCCCAAGGAAAATAATCACTGAAAATGCTGCTGCTTTCGGATCCAAAAGAATGATTGATTTCTGTCACAGGTACGGAATTGCACTTGGACATTCAACTGCCTATTACCCCCAGGGTAATGGCCTAGCTGAATCATCAAATAAAATCCTGGTCACAATCATTAAGAAGCTGTTGGAAGAGAACAAAAGGTCGTGGCATAAAAAGTTGATACAAGCCTTGTGGGCAGACAGGCTCACGACAAAGAAGTCTATTGGCATGTCACCCTTCCACCTGGTTTATGGGACAGAAGCGGTTTTTCCTACTAGCCTTGGGATACCAGTGGTGAAGCTTATCCAAGAAATCCAGTCAGAAGAGGACATCATGATAAGGAGAATTAATGAAACAATCCATCTTCAGCAAACAAGGGAGCAGGTTTATAACAGAGCTGTCAAAGTGCAGGAAAACATGAAGAGACAGTTTGACAAAAGAACCAAAGCAGCAAATTTCAAGGTTGGGGACAAGGTCCTGAAGTGGGATTCAAGAAGAGAGGATAAAGGCAAACATGGAAAATTCGACAGCTTGTGGCAAGGTCCCTTCATCATTCAAGCCACTGTGGGTCCTAATGCATTTTTCTTGCAAGAACTTGATGGTTCCGAGTTGTTTGGGGGTCCTGTCAATGACAGGATGCTCAAACACTATTTCTGCTAATTCTCCATTTCCAGTTTCATTTCCATTGTATATACCGTTGCAAATTTTCATTTTCGAAAAAAAGAGAGAGAAGAAATTGTCCCAAAAAACAGAATGAAAAGAGAGGTTCAGACATGCTCAAAACATGAACCTCTGAGGCAAAAGGATTGGCTCTAATAAACTCAAAATCTGAGCCAAAGGGAAGAAGAATAGCTGGTCCTAACAAGCTCAAAATCTGGATTAGCAGTGAAAGAAGATCCAGCTCTAATATGCCCAAAATCAGAGCTGGAGCAAAGGAAAGAAGTGACTCAAATATGCTCAGAACCTGAGTCGCAAGAAAGAAAGAAGGATGTTTCACAGTTGCAGAATTCCATGCCTTCACAGTTTTGTTTTCTTCAAGTTTATGCCCAGCAAGTCAGACAGTCTAATCCTGGCTTGGCTGTGTTTAAATTTCCTGTCTTAGAATGTAGGTAGTAGATTAGGTAGAGAAATAGATGGGGCCAACAGTCTAATCTGGCCTCATGGAGCAATAAGGGTAGAATTAGAATAGGTTTGTTTTTGTTTTGCAAAATAAAATGTAAAGGGTCTGCTAGTTCAAATGCACCCAAGGGAAAATTGTTAGAGTTCTAGTTTGGGTAGGTAGATTGGTTGGGAAAATGTTTCTGCTGATTTGTGTATCTAATATATTATGGCAGCTAATCTAAAGAAAGAAGAAAGATGGCTTGTAGCAGCAGGCATCTGGCCTACACCAAGAGATCATTTTCTGAATTCTTGACTCCTTCAAGAAGAAGCCATCCCCATGTGGAGCCACTGTTAGCCCCCCTATGAAATTTTGACAAGTCAGCTTGGGGCTAGATTGTTTTGAGCCTTCAAGGAATGCCTTTCCCCTGAAAACCCATCCTCCTTGAAGTCTCTCAATTGTTGTGCCTAATACAAATCCCCCTCTGCTAGTAAATTTCTAAAAAAGGGCCTATTATTCCCTCCTTTACCCCTGCAACATACATCAACTCCCCTTCTTTCCCTTTGTCCGAATTCCCTTTCTTTTACCCTCACTTTGCCTCTTTTTTATTCCCCCTTGTCTCCCCTTCCATTTCCCTTTTTACCCTCTTAATCTCCTCTAAATCCCCTTCCAATCCTTCCCTTACCCCTTGCTTGGCTAAATTTCCCCTCATCCCCCTTATCTTCTTCTATCGTTACCCTCCCCCAACCTTCAAATTCCATTTAAATGGGTTAAAAACCCACTTTCCGACCATGTATTAGGGCTTATCCCCTTTCCCGCTAGCCCCTTAACCACTTCCCCACATTTTCCCCGGCGCTGGGACCAAGCGCTTAAGTCCCAGGCGCTAATCGCAATCGGAACTATCGGCGGGAGGAAAAATCCTTTGTAAAAGCGAAAACCCCCGATGCGATTGTTTTAACACATAAGTCCTACGATAAGTCTGGCGATGCGTTCCGCACCGTTGATCTTCCGCGGAGATTTGACGGTGGAGTGCTAATCGCAAGCCTCCTCCCAATCGCAATCGCAACATGTTAAGCGCACCCTCCGATCGGCCCATCGCAAGCGATTGCGATGCGATTAATCGCAAGTGTTTCCACCCGATCCCCGATTGCGATCCTCCGATCCATTCTTGACCGTTGATCTGTCACAAGATCTGACGGCCAGCGCTCAATCGCATTACCCCTGTCCGATCACAATCGCAAGTCGCAGCAGTGCCGCCCCGATTACAGTCCTCTGATCCACTCCTTCCGATTTAATCGCAGCCGTCCATCTCCCAGCCGATCGGACGGCCAGCGTCCAATCGCAAGTCCACTCCCGATCACCGATCGCACTGCCTCCCCAATTACATCCTGAACGTTGATCTGTCCCGCTGATCCAACGGCCCTGCGCTAATCGCTCCATCGCAATCGCAAAAACTCAATCGCATGGCTTGTCCCCCAGACTCCGATTGCGATCTCCCAATTCTATCTGGGCCGTCCATTCCCCTGCTGATCCGACGGCCATCGCACTTTCCATTTCCTCCGATCACAGGTCCTTCTGTTTCCCTTTCGATTTCATCTCCGCCGTCCATTCCTCCCCCAGATCGACGGTCATCGCTCAATCGCAACATCACTCCGATCGCAATCGGAACTTTTTGAATGTGTCACCCCTGCCCCCCCCCGATTGCGATCCTCTGATTTGATCCTGACCGTCCATTGGATATGGGATCTAACGGCTCAGATCTAATCGCCCTCTGCCTCCGCCGGGTCCCACTCTTACATTCGTCTCCGTCGCATTTCATGCATTTTGTTTGTTTTTTGTTCGTTTCATGTATTTTTACGCCCGTCAATCTCCGCCGTCGATCTTCATCTCCAGGCCTGAATCCAACGGTATGCACTGCATATTTCTACCAAACCCTATTGTCCGCACATTCCACCACTCCACTGCATTTTCATCATAATAGCGTTGTTTCCGCGACCGCCGCACCACCATTTCGTTCGCCCTGCATCCATTGCTCCGTCCATTGTTTTCTTCACAAGTTCGCTGTGTTGCAGAGTTTCTAGGAAATGAGACCACCGTTGTTCAATGTACTACCTCAATGGCGAGCAGCGCAGTCATGATCAAATCTAATGAGCTAGTACCATCAGGAAAGTCAAGGAATGGGGCCGTCAGGACTCACATTAATGGAAAGCAGAGTTCAAACGCCGAAAACCATGCCGGCGCCATTTAAAGCTCAAGCTAACTCGACAGAAGCAGTAATGAAGCAGCAAGGAGTTTCAGTACAGAGCAGGGGGATTAGTGCACGTCAACGAAGATCTTGAGCTCTGAAACAGAGGTTTAAAGAGGCAAAGCATCATTTTGAAGACCCCGAGGATCGATCTGGAAATCCTGAACATCAATAAGAGGTAATATCAAGGTTTTCTTATCAGCAGAATGTTTTGCCATAAAGGACAGGTCTCCCATGCAGTCTTTATTATGCGCCGTGTCCCTGAAGGGGTTTTTCATCCCAGCTATAGTTCAAAACAATCTAACATCTATGAGGAAGACCTCTCAGCAGTTTCTTTCATTTTGTTCAAATCACCTGGAGTACTACAGCCAAAAGGTCAAATCATATCCGAAGCAGATCTCTATTGCACCAGGGAGATGACAACGATTAAATATACAACATATCAAGCGGAATGGGCCTCGGCCCTGCATTCATTGTTGTGTTTAAATGTAACATTTAAAATTCACCTACCTCCTCAGTCGGTCCTCTGTGTCTCTTCTGCTATAAAGCACGGGAGGATATCATTGTAATGGTTGTTGATGCATTATCAGTAAATTGCAAGCATTTTTGTCCTGAGCCAAGTTCCCGGTGTAATGATTGTATGATAGGCTGAGAAATATGATGTATTCAGGCTGAATGTAAAAGCTTTGGGCAGTGATGTACCTGATTGGTATTGTGTTTAACATGATAAGCAATTTTCATTGGATCCTGATCTACAGCAGTTGGTGATGTTTTTCTCATCTCTGCGTTTATTTCCATTTCATTTCATGTTCTTCTGACTTGCATCTGAATGCATGACATAAGATTTACCCTTGTTAGGTACCTTATGTCCCAACTCTCTCAGTCTTTAATGTTTTCTGCTCATATGTGTATCTGAATATTGTTTTTTAATTGACTAAACCAGTGTAGTGGATGATTATTGCCTGCTCTCTGATGTGCAAGTTAATAGAATCAATGTTCAGATGTTTTTGTTAAGATTTAATTGAAAGAGGTTAGGAACATTGGGAGGTGTAAAGCCTGTCGCTGCCTCTTCATAACCTGCCCTTCCATACAAACCTTTTCAAGACCCCTTGTGTTGCCTATGGTTTTGTCCAAGCAGGCCTGGAGTTAAATGACCTCTGGCTTGATCTATAGATGGAATCAGATGGTTTTCCATTCTTCATTCTCATTCCTTAGTGTTCCATCCCACCAATCAATCTTTGAGATCCAAATGCTCTAGATGACTAGCCCAACTGAAGCTTACACATTGAACATAAGTAAATCCTTTCTTGACTCCATTGCCCAATGGCCTTGATGTTCCCTGAGTTATCTATCCTTGCCTAGCTTCCTTCTTTACCTATCCTTGTCTTATGGTGAAACCTTCCTTCCTGATTCTCAACAACCAAACTCAAAAACAATAAAACAAACAACCTTGAGCCTATAACTAGCCTAAAATCACAATTGAGAACTTCAAAGACATATATCCTTTGATAATCATAGAGAGATCCCTCTCTGGACCTAGGAGGGCTAGATCCTGAGGTCTGAAAGTGGTTCTATGTTGTCTCATCTTTTGGTATTTGACCTTGCCAAAACATGGGAACCCCAACAACCCCCATGTGCATGTATACATAGGACATCGTACTCTGGTAATATTCAGAGACAAAACTAGGTCTCATATCTAGAAACCTCTCCAAAAAATAAACAAAACGACTAGACGAAAAGGAAGCGACCCTCCCTTGTGCATGAGCCGACATCTATCCCTAGAACCCTTTAGCGTCACAAAAAGGCGGACCACTTTTGAAAAGTTGTGGGCTGTTGTACTAAGTCAACGTAATATAAGCGAAAACTAATGCATTGCTCCGTCATTGGTGTTGTCTTGGCAGAAAATGATCAAACTTTGTCAAATAACATCACGTCTACCAAAAGCACACGTTAATGCGACCTCCGAATTTTTATTTCTCGGGAAACGATTTTTCCAATGTATCTGTTTGAGGTAAACCTGCTTGACTCCACACTTTACACAATGAAGCGCACGTCTGGGAATGAGGGAAAATCCACCCCTCTCCTCGATAGTCCTGTAATAAAATAAATGTCCTCCTCAGTGGGTGTGTACCACTGGTCAGGACCAACTTGAAAATCTTGTCGGTGGGCATTCCACCTACCGATAAGATGTCTCAAAAGCACACTATGGGCCTTTAGGCCAGAAATAGCCTCCTCATAGAACTTGAGGAGGCCTACCTGCATAAGGATCTCCTGGGTATCTGTAGTAATAGGGTGAGGGCATCCATCTCTCTCCCTCTCTCTCGCCTCCCATTGGCGAATCATGTCATATTGTTCTGCTTTTTTGTTGTTGTTGTTGATCCTATTCTCTCTGAATCATTGCCATATTAAATAATTTTTTTTTATTAAAACATAAATGTATTTATATATATACATATATAATTTTTTTTGAAAAAAAAACAAACATACAAGTCGGTGCTCCATAAAAACAGGCACACATCGGTGTGTCCTAATATTTTAGCATACCGTCCCCGAGGCCCCTAATGAAACATACCGCACTGGTGTGTCCTAATATTTTAGTGTACCATCCCCGAGGCCCCTAATGAAACATATCGCACCGGATTCGGTGCATATGTCTATTTTTAAAGCACCGTGGACTGTATATAATTCAAAATAGCGGTGCGCTGATTGAAATATACGCCCTGGCGCATATAGTCGTTTCAGTGCACCGAATTCATGACAATGACATAGTTGATGGTGCATTCTTTTACCCGGCTGCACCGTTGACCCTCTCGGAATGAAAAATGTTGTGCTCTGACATAAACTGGGGCGGAAAATGAAGTCAACGCACCGCACAGTGATTGTCGGGGTCAACGGTGAGCCTGGATAAATGAGCACACCGCCTTTTTTATTTTTTATTTTTAGTTTAAAATTATTCAGGGCGCCTTCCGGAACCGCCCCGGAAACGGTGTAGTTACCGTTAGGACCGGTAGCGATGCTGCCTATAAATTTTACAGGTAGCACCGCTATCTGGTGCGAGCCGAACAGCTCGAGCGCACCGTGCGACAATTTTTTTTTTTTTTTTTAATGGTTATTTTTAAGTTTATTTCAATTTCTAATCCGATAAAAGGCTTAATTATAGAAAAACTAGAAAAACACCTGTACATTTTGCCGTCAAGGACGCATATTGGCTGTAAAATTTGGAAAATAAAATTTGCCCACTATTTTTAAAAAGGCAAGCTGGAGATTGGTGGCCAATGCAAAGCAGCAGTGCGTGCAATGGGTGCAATGAGAGAACCGATGTCAGGGCGGCTAAAAAATAAGGAGATAGCACTGGGGCTTGAGAGCTCTGGAGAACTGAGGAAAGTGAATAATGAAGTTTTTTGGCCGTAATTTTTTTTTTAATTAACCCTGTTTCAGTGCGTGGGGTTTTATAAGCGCACTGGTGCTGTTAAATAAAACCCCACTGGGCGGTATCAATTCTGGCGCATTGTTTATAATGAGCCAGGGCATTTCCCTAACCGCGCACTGGGATGTTTCAGTTTCGGCGTGAAAATTTGATGATGCACTGGTGTGGTGTAATGGTAAAGCACCAGTGCATAATAGTCACAAAGCACCGGTTTTTTGGCCTTAATTTTTTTTTTTAATATAATGCTATTCCAGTGCGTGCAGTTTATGGCGCACCGATGCTCTTAGAGAAGAACGCACCGGCTCATTTCTGTTTTAGCGTGGTGTTTTATGATGCACCGACGGGGAAGAGTATTAACGCCCCAGTGCGTTACAGTAATTGGACACCCTGGCAGTGTGTGTACTTCGCGCACGCTGTCCGATGTGCCAATGTTCGGTGTGCACCGGTGCGTTCTATGGTATCGTGTGCACCGGTGATTGATAACTCAGGAGCACTGGAAAACTGAAAAATCTGGGTTTTTTGTCGTAATTTTTTTTTTTAATTTAACCCTTTATCGATGCGCGTTGTTTATAGGTGCACCGGTACTGTTTTCTACAAACGCACCGGTCGGTTTGTGTTTTGGCGCATTTTTTATGATGCACCGGTGCGGTTTCTGTCTACCGCACCGGGTGGTTTCGGTGTTGGCATTGTGTTTTATAATGCACCGACGCGAATGAGTTGTGAGGCACCAGTGCTTTATTATATTATGACGCACCGGGCAGGTGTGTACGGAGTGCACGGTATCCGGTGTGCCAATGATTTTGTCTTCACCGGTGCTTTCGTTTTTTGAGAGCACCAGGGTGAGTTTTAACGATAAGAGCACCGATAGGAAAACATCCGCAAAACCCTCTGCCTGCCAACCTCCTCTAGTAACCTCTGCTAGAAACGGATGTATGGGGTATTTTTCTTTGTGGTTCCTCAAAAACATTCGCTAGAGGGTATTTTCCTTGTAGTGACTCGGGCAAATTTCCTCATGTATTCTTCAATATACTATCTTCAATTTCGATTTGAATGCAAACTGAAAATGGAGTGTTTGACTTGAAATACACAGTGAATTCATTTTTGAATGGGCTGTGTAGAAAATTCATTCCATTTACATACTCAGTGAGAGAATTCGAACCAAGAATTATGGTGAATGTTTGGTTTAAAAGGCATAGTCAAAATGTTTATGCATAACAGAGAGTAGAGTTTGGTGAATTTCAAAGACACAATGAACTCATTTTATGATAATGTTTATAAAACATTGAGCCATTTTTCCAAATGTTCTTGCATAACAGTGAGCTTAGATTAAATATATAATTCTTTGCCTTAGAAGAGAAGGGATTTTATATGAAATTGAAGGATTAGAAGGCATTATTGTATAAAAAAATATTTTTTTACACAATCAAACAAAAGATGGAAAAATCTACAACTAGAGGCAAAGGATTTTTATTTTTGAAGAGACAGAGGATCAAATAAGGAGAGTAGATTAATAAAAACATATGTTTTTATAAACTTTTCTACATAAAATCTTGTGTTTGTAGAAGTAGTAAGCTCACTTCTTTCAAGATAACAGAGGATTGGTTTCACTTGACAAAGGCAGCAAACAGAGGTAAGCTTCGCTACTCTGATGAGATCTAGTACATGATTTTTTTTTTTTTCAAAAATGAAGTTGATGACAGTAGAGGGGTATATTAAATGGTTTTTTGAAATCATGACATCAAGAACAGAGCTTAAATATTTTCAGATTGAACATTGGGGTAGAGACACAGTTGAAAAACTTTACCAATCAGGCTTGATAGGTTTCCTTCATAAATTAAAAGGGAATAATGAAGACATTACAAGGGATTTTATAAATAACTACAAAAAATATCAAACAATGGTGGGCAGTTTACTCATTCCTTTAACTCCAGAATCAATTTCTCAAGACCTAGAGTTGCCATTATCATGTGAAATTTATCACAAAGGGTTTCATTTTAAGGACAAGGGATAGACCTTCTTCCTAGATAAGAACATAAAGGGATCCTTTGACAGAACAAAGGGAATTACCAGAGAATGGTTCAATGAACCTTAGGCTGAGTTAGTACTGATAATCCAAAAAATCTTCACTTGTGATAGCAGACATAGCATAGTGCACCTATACCACATTAGGTTGCTACAACATATCAAGGGAGACATAAGAATAAACTTGCCATAGTTCTTTTATAGAAACTTGATGAGGATGATTTAAAATGTGAAATCTGAAACCAAACCTAAGGAGGCCCAAATTCATCATCAAGGGCTCATAAAAATAATTGTTGATTACCAATTGAAAACTAAGGGTATGATTTGGAAATATTTCCTCATTCAGAATAAGTTTGTAGAGCAGGCCATAGAAGACAAACTCAAATCAATGTAGGAAACAAGGAATGTAGTGAATTCACCTCTCTATCCAAGAACCAGATCCAAGAAGCAACAGGAAACGGTCATGGTAGAGAGGGAGACATCATTTTTTACCATTTCTAGGAGACAAAGAAATAGGAATTCAACAGATATAAGAAACAAAGAAAAAGAACCAGAAGTGAAAATCTTTGAGACATCTCCCTTGACCAAACAAGCCAATGAAATTATTGAAAGATTGCAACAAGAGGTTTATATAAATCCAGTAGACAGAGATTCATATTTTGACAATGAGGAGATTAAATCTACTTCATTTTCCAAAGACACCAAGGAGGAAGAAAAAGACCAAAAACTTAGCAGGATCAAAGATTTAACTGATAATATGGAGGTAAGCAGGATAATGGAAAGGCACCTGAAAAGAGAAAATGAAAAAATAAGACAAATAATGAAAATTGATTAAAGAGAATGAGAATCTAAGTGAAGAAGTGGTAAAATTGAAATCCAAGAACAATCTTCTTTACATACAAGCATTCAGATGGGTTAAAGAGAAAAATTATTGGAAGGTCAAATATGAGAAGCAGAAGGTCAAAGCCTCAATCTACAAAGAAGAACAGTAAAAAGGTATAGAATCTCTTTTGCATGAGGAACATCAGGAAACTTCGGGGTCAGGAACAGGATCAGCATAAAAAATCAACAGGTCTAAAAGGAAAAAGAAAGCATGAGTACATGCTTGAACATCAGCGTGGGGGAGATGTTGGCTGTCTTTTTTTATCTCTTTATGTTTATGGAAATATGCTTTATTTGCCATACTATCCATATATACACCATCATATTCACCCTATTTTTCCCAATAAATGCATATATAGGTATTTAAATTAATTTTTTCAATTCTTAGAAGTTTTTATAAAAATTGAATTTTAAGTGCATTTTTGGACCAGATCAAAAATTCCCGTAATGGCCTCATGGTTTGCATATTTGCAGGACACTTGGGCTCAAGATGGATATATTTCTAGAAATATTTGGAACTAATATTAATTTTACACCTGTTGGTTCAGTCATACCGAGCTTTAACAAGCCCGGTCAAAGGTGGTCAAACATGACCTGTTTTTATGGGAGATCCCTAGGAACTAGGTCAAATTTCTTATTTTATGGTATTTTCCATATTTTGATAGATTTAAAGGATGAGATCGACCTGATTGGATAATTTAAGGATATCCATGTCTATAGGAGACATTTTAGATGAATTTGTTGCATATTTTATCTATTTAAGCCTAAGACTTTGAAGGCATTGATATGTAGAAATTATATAACTTAACTTCATTATTTCTGAGACTTTGGAGAGTTAATTGAAGACCTGTTCTATTTAATTTGCTGCTATTATATGTTGATTTATTGACTGAATTTTTATTATCTCAAATCATTTTCAGTGTGCAAGGTAAGGGTGGAGGGCCCCCACACCGAGCTAAGTGCACTTTCTAGTTATTTGTAGTTGCAGTTTTTGAACTAGTTTGTTTTATGCTTAACTTGTTGATTATATATATGCTGATGTTTTATGAGTGCTAATGAATCTAATTCTAATTTTTATTCTGCATATGAAAGGATAATCAAATGTTTAAGTTAAACATTCTTTCTATCTGATTAAGATCTTGAGCTAGAATTCATCTTTTTCTGCTTTTTAATGCTTTTTTGAATTCTTGTTTTCTAACAATAGTATTATTGATGAATGAATCTGCGTTGAAGGAAAACCAGGATATCTTTAGTTAAGAGACTCTTAAATTATTGTTTCATGCATCTTGATCTATTTCTCAATTAGTGGTTTTTGGTTTCTAATCCATGAAGTAATTTTGTGAGAGAAGGACAAAAAAATCTCTTAAGTTAGGAGATTATTCTATTGTTGATTACATAATTGAATTTATAAATTATTTAGTTTAGATTTATATTTGTGATATGCATTTCCTTAATCATCAATAAAACATCTTCTAACTTGATCATAGCTAAAACCCATATACCTTGGGGATGCTTCTAAGTCCTACTAGCCCGGATTGATAATAAATACTTGTGTTTGTTTACCTATTAAACAACCCAACAGTCTTCATATTCCATTATTTCTTTGAAGAGAAGAGAAGTCATTGGGTGTTTTCCTAGTTACGCAACCAATCTAGTGTGTGTACATGATTAAAAAGAAGATAAGGCACTGGGTGCTCGCTAGGTTGGAAACAGATCCATTGTGTGCACATGGTCAAATAAAATAGAAGGCACTAGGTGCTTGCCCGGTTTGGAAACCGATTCAATGTGTTTATGAAAAGGACAAAGAACAAAGTAAATTCAAAAAACCATTTGAAAGATAAGTATCAATATTTTATTTTAGTTTTTAATTATTCACATAGTTTATGATTATGATTTATGATGGTTTCATTTTGAGCTAACCATATGTGATATGTTTATACGTAATGATTTTAACAAAGAGATAGTTTGATTTTTTGCGACAGGAAGTAAACAAAATTGCAAGTGTATCTTATTGACGAGCCGTCAATGAGGTATGATTTATATTTATTTAAATTCCTTTTGATTCTAATGGAAATTATGTGCTTGGTACATGAAAACATGGAAAATCCCGGGTTGGGGTGGTTGGAATTGGCTGCAAGAGAATTAGCAACAAAAAAAGGAATTGGAACATGCAACAGTGTGTTGGTAAAGCATTTAGGACTATTGGTACCCAATAATTTCCATTGATTTCCATGAGCATGTTATGGCCTATATGATGGTTTTGAGGCAGGGATATGCCTTTTTTTTTAGATCTTCGATGTAAGGAAACCTTGCCAAGGGATGGATCGTTCAAGAAGGGGATGCCAAGGAACTTCAAAGTTGAGTGAATGCACTGAAGGGGATGACCAGATTTCCCGAGTGACTGTGTAACAGAGAAGGGAAGGTCGGGGACTAAATTTTTTTCGGTCATTGACATTGCCAAATGTAATCAAAATCACATTGGGAGTGTGCCCTAGAAAAATGAGGCAATAACTTTTCATTGAGAGAACAAGTGGCGCAACGATTTTAGCACTGGACATTGGATGCATACTTTGAAATTGGTAGTGGAATCTAGACTTATTGGGAAGGAGGTGAATCCTAGTAGTACTTTTGAGGATGGAGGTGTGAGCCTTTGGATTCCCCTGTTATTGATACAGGTATAATATCCTTTTATTTTTAGGTTAGATCAAATTTGCATATGTATATATGTGTATTATTGTAAATACTGTGTCGAGTTGTGATTATAAAGCTCCATGGACAATATGTTTATTTATTGGTTGAATAAAATGTGTATAATTATATGTATATCATTTTAAAGGTCACATCGAGATGTGTTTATAAATATCCGTAAGCGGTATGTTGTTTTGTTTTAGCAATTGTCATTGTAAATAATGCATCGATATATGTTATAAAGCTCCATAGGTAGTATGTTTTACTTTCAACAGTTTTCTAGTCATAAGTGTCATAGAACATCGAGGAAGGTTTTCCCCGAAGGGGAGGGGGGGGGTTGTAACAACTTCAGGTTAAAGTCTCAATTAATAAATGATAATAAAGTCAAAATAAGAACAAGGACACATGACACATATTCCAAGCTGAATGTTGGGAAAGAAATCTAGCGGGGATCACTTGCGACTTATTTATGGCAATGGAAATTGGAAAAGTAAAAGAGAAAACAATTAGGATTTAATTATGATAAATAAGGAAAATAGAAGAAAAGGAAGGTGAAGAGACACACATTTTCATGCAAGGGAAATTAGATGAAAAATGAAGGAAAATGAAGAAAAATGTGACAAAAATGATAAAAACTCACTTGAGAAACAATTGAAAAAAATTTCCCATCTTTGGAGTAAGTGAAACAAAGGAAAGAGAACAAGCACTTGGAAAAGAAAGAAAAGGAAGCAAACAAACAAGCAAAGGAAAGAAAGGGAGTGCAAGGAGAAGGTTGGATTAACATCTTCAGCAAGAGGATATTGTAGGTCACAGGTTGCATGTGTGATTTTCTAGTTGAGGTGTGAATGCATCATACATGCATTTGTATAATTGGTTCATTCGTTGTAATTGACATGGGTTTTGCCTCTTGTCTTGCCATTTCCTAGATATCCATGGTGTGATGGGATTCATTCTTAGCTAAGCTTTGGATTTACATAAGGTTTTGGAACTAGGTGTGGTCATCTCAGGAAAATTCCCAAGGGTTGGGGTGGATATGGTTTTCTATGGGAAGCCATCGACAGGTGGGTGGAGATAGGAAAATTCCTCATGGTATGGTGAAAATGTTTTGAGGCATCCATGCTCGATTTGGTTTTTTGATATCGAGACCGGTTTAGGTGAGATCACAGTAGCTTGAGGGTGGAGGTGGTTTAACCTCTAGATTCCCTATTTTATTATGCCTTGGTTTATCCCATGATAACCCACATTCATACTTGGAATATGGCATGAGGATGATTAGCTAAAATAAATATTTGGTTCAACCCAATCTATAGTCAGGTGGTATGTGGAAGTCCCTGACTTGGTTGGATTTTCCATAAGTTAATATGAGCTATTAATGAGAACATGTACTTGTTATTGTGATGATTTTATGGCAGGTTTTTCATGGTTGATATTTTGGTTATATCCTGGTTATAAGCATGGTTCTATGATATGATCTAGCTATGGATATTGTCCATGATTTGACAAGTATTTGAATGGTTTATGAATGCATGGGCTAAAAAGTGTCATTGCAGCTACTTGAGAGGGAATTAGACCTTATAGGTGATTCTCAAATGAAGTTCAAAAGTTTATGATCAGATATTCATTCATGACCTGTAGATTACAAGTTTATCATATTTTTTCTGAAATGTCTATCTTTCATTAAGCATGGTTAGGTCAACTTATTATTTAATTTCAGAATGCTTAACATTGTTAGCATATTTTTTATGTTTCTGGAAAGTTACAGGCATTTTTTCATTGTGGTTTGGAGGCTAGCCTGGAAAAGTGGCTCAGATCTCAAAACTATGGGCATAAACTAGAGTTTTGGGTCATAACTACATGAAAGTAGGCTTATAAGTGCGGTTATAGCCTCATAACCGCATGCATGTTGTGTTGTTGATGCGTTTGGGGTGTTACTCTTCTGGAAAAGTAGGTCCAACTCGAGATCTGATGATAAGAGGTTTTGGACTGAATTTCGGGTGATTTAGTGCTACTAGTAGGTATCAATAAGTTTTCAGATTGTAAGCCCCACTTTCATAACTGGAACTTGGAGGTTGGGTCATGTCATAGTGGCACTCAACTCATATTTACCTTGGTGACATGAATGGAGGATGTTAGTAATTCTCAACTAATTCCCCTTTCATATTTTATAAACAAATTTCTTATGTGTGCTTAAGGGGTTAACATTTCTTGAAAATTATCAAGTCTCATGTGTGTTTTTCATGTCGATTTAGTGAGAAATTTAACATAAAAACAAGAGCTAAACAAAAACAATAAAAGTACAGAACATCACCATACATAACATTAACATAGGTATTTGATGAAGGAGTTCACCCCTCCTGGGCTACATCTCCTTGGTCCAGCTTCCATGGCTTAGGCCTTTATATTATGCTCAAATTGTCAAACTGACTTATTTACAATGCTCCTTTGCTCATGTAACTTGCTCCAATGAGTCCATAATGGCTCAAAATGGCCAGCTAGCCTCTTTATGAGGCTGAATTGGTCAAAAATTGCAAAATTTTTCCCACCAAATCAGGCCCTAAACTAGTTAACTGCCACTAAAACTGGCAGTTTCTGCCAAATCCGAAGGTCCGCCAATTAACTGCTATGTGGGGATTAATGCTAGTTAAGTGCAGTTAATGCACTAATCCTGTGCTTAAATAAATCTTCATTAAAACTTTGATTAACACCTTTAAACATGATTAAGGGTTAATAAAATGTGGTTTAGTGGTTAACCCTCTGCATTAGCTTAGAGCTCCCACTGGTGGTTCGGGCGGTGGTCATGTGGACTGGGGCTAGCCCCTCTTTTCCCCACCATATTATAACATACAATTTAAATATATATTAGAACATATGATAGTTAAGAACTATGTGGTAGCGGAGGCGGTATGCATTGCACGTGTTGTGGGGAAGGTCGCGGGGTTGAACCCCAACCTCCGCCCGATTCTTAAACAATTTTTTTCTCCAACGTTGGGGGGGAGGGCACGTGGCGGTCCCAAGCCGAGCCACGTGGACTCTTCCCATTGGACCATCACCAACCCAATCATAAATTTCCAACCAATCACCATTTCAGACCAACCAAATGCTGCCAAGTGGCAGGGAAAATTTTAAGGAAGGAAAATTTTTTTGAAGTTTAAAAAATGGGCGAATCTCAGTAGTCCCTAATATGCAAACTATAAAACGTTTATTGATATATTTGTAAAATTATTCAATTTTATAATGGTTTTTTATAGAGCCTCTTTATACTATTAGCGATTTTTAAGGTAAATTAATTTTATATTATAAAATTTGGGCGAATCATTTTTATTAAAAAATGGAAATTGGCGAATATTTTTTTTGGAAAAAACATGGAAAATTAGCCCACTTGCGAATATTAGCCCCTAAAATATTCCATGCCAAGTGGCGGCCTACCATTCGATGGAGAAGAAATTGACCAATCCTTGACCAGCCCAATCAGTTTCCACGTTAGTAGTACGGAAAACTGACTGGCCTCCATGTATGACTTTTTTTTTTGAAAAATTTCCTTTTTGTGCAAACGAAAAAATCGTGTTTCTGGGAGCATAAGGCGACCATTTCTCGTGAAACGAAGTGCACCGGATTCAGAGCAACGAGCACTACGTGTTCGTTCAAGTTTTGAGACAATATGGGAACTTTTATTTTTGAGCATAAAACTGAGCACCTGATCATTCCTCCCCAATGGAAGCCTTTTGGACCCCAAAATCTCTTTCATTACTGAACATGTGGATGAGGGTACAATTCCCTCACCCTTCCAGTCTCCACTAGAAGTTTCCCATTTTCATCAATTTGAGATTTTCACAAAAACTAGTCTTTTTCCTCGACTCTGGAGACCCTGTCTTGTTTTTTTAGACACCATCATGCTGAAATTTCCATGAATTTGTAGAGAAGCTATTTGTACTTGAAGAAACAATATGTTTTCCACCTCGGTCATCAATCAAAGGAAACTTGAAAACCGTCTCACCTCGAACACTATCGATATGGCGATTTTTAGCTTGTCTTGCCTTGTACTTGTGTCGAATTTTGACCAAATGTTTTCACCATTTCCATGTGCCCTTTTGAAACCAAAAACAAGTACTTGTGGAACCTATTCCTTCTTTTTCAAATTTCTTTGGTTCTTTCTCTTTTACCTTTTCACATTCTTGCATGCGACATCTTGTTTCCAACACTGCTCAATACTGATGTTGACTGCTACAAATATTTCACATCTTGTATAACTCCTTTCAAAGGCAGCCTGTTAGAGTCCTAAAACATCTTATTACAAGCATTAGAAACTTTAATGAAATCAAAATTTTCATTCGATGCATATTTTTGAAAGGTCTCGTTTAAAACACCTCTATGCTTGAACATTAACAAAGTCATATTTTGACTTGCATTCACTATTCTCTTCATTTATCCTACTTTCATAAGAGACAAACTTCTCTTCTTCTTATGCGCTCTAACTATGTACTCAATTCCATCCTTAAACAAGTGATACTTATTCTCACGATGATGAAATATTGCCCTCCTAACATAAAGATAAGGACTTCCCAAAACAATACCTGAAATCTCAAGTGACACTACATCAAGTTCAACTTCGTCAAGAAAGTTTGAATTGATTGCAAACCTTAGGATGCCATTCCTTGTTACCTACAAATTTTAATTCTTGCATATCC
Source organism: Pinus albicaulis (assembly GCA_034641835.2). Taxonomy (NCBI): domain Eukaryota; kingdom Viridiplantae; phylum Streptophyta; class Pinopsida; order Pinales; family Pinaceae; genus Pinus; species Pinus albicaulis. The sequence goes on from JAXQQM020084625.1 coordinate 26,325, forward strand.
ACCCTAAAGGATAAGGTCTTTGATGTGTAAAAATTTCAAGATTTAACTTCTTAATAAGTCTTCAGAAATCAAATTAGCTTTAGAACCACTATCAAATAGTGTGTTTATCTTGGTATGCTTTGAAACGACTCTAATATGAAAGAGTTCAATTCTTGTATCTTCATCTTGAGTTACATTGGAAAAAATTGAAGAACTAGTGCTTACTATGTTCTTACCTTTCAAACTCATTGTTGTAATCTTGGTTTCATCTCTTGAATCTGAACCTAAGTCATGTTCAATGATTGCAACATTTTTCCCCTTCTCTTTGGCTTTAAGTTTGTTTGGCTTCAACTATGGATGGAGTTGCCAAAAATGGTCTTCATCATGGCCATTCTTCGAAAAATGTTTACATGTGAGTTTATATTTCTCTAGTTTGATGGAATTATTTTTCTTTCCTCTTCCATGAAACTTTCCCTTTCCTTTACCCTCATACTCAAGGAAACTATTACTTTTCTCATATGCACTATGTTTCCCTCTTGCTTCTAGACGTATGGCTTGAACACAAACCTCATCTAAGTTTGTGGGATTGAACATGAGAACTGTGTGTCTAAGGTAACTGTGAAAACCCTCAATATAATTTAACGAAGTTTCTTGAGAATACAAATTAACACCCAAAATAAGAGCTCTTCTCCTAAATTCATGAATATAATCTTGCACACTGTGCCCGTTTAATTGTTTAAAGTTATGCCTGTCCATAATGGCTTTTTGCATGTAAGATAGAGGATAGAATTTCCTTTTGATAGCAGCAATATAATTTGACCTAGACATTGATATCTTACCATGGTTTTTAATCTCTTCTTGAGTCCTTTCTTCCCACCATACAAGTGTTGATCCCTCCATTCTCAAGGAAGCCAACTGAATATTTATGGCATCGTCTTAAAGGTTATAAATTCTACAATAAACCTCCAATTGATGTATCCAATTATCCGGCTTCTCTACATTCACTTCTCCATTATACATTGGAAGCTCAAACTTAACATCAAGTTTAAGAAAAGGTGATTTACCAGCTCCTTTTGAAGTATGTGGATGAACATATTGTAGGGTTGTGTAGTGGAAGATGATGATGAGGAAGGTGAATATGGTGGTGAGGATGATGATGGAGTGGATGGTGGATTCTTAACATCTCAATGGCCTTTTCATCATGGAGAACCCTCTCCTCTTGGAGGCCTTAAACTCTCTCATTGCATCCTTACATTCCTTTCCTCATAGAGGACTTTAACTATCTCAGTAATATCAAAGAATGCCTTCCTGGATTCTCTCTCATCTTCTGTCATGATAGGTTCTCCTTCATGAGACATACTCACTAAAGACTCAACTTCAACTTGAGGATGTTTTGGTGTTGAATACTTTGGCAACCTTTCCCTTCTTCCTCTTGACCCAACTATAGGGCTCTCAACCAGCTTCACTTCTCTTCTTTTGAGTTTTAAAATTGTAAGCATGATACAAACTTGAAAAAAATTAGATCCATTCTTGCCCAAAACAACCTAATGAACCCAACTATGATACCAAAAATGATCTGAATGGAGGATGTTAGTAATACTCAACTAATTCCCATTTCAGATTTTATAAAAAAATGTCTTATGTGTGCTTAAGGGGTCAAGGTTTCTTGCAAATTATCAAGTCTCATGTATGTTTTTCATGTAAATTTAGTGAGTAATTTAACATAAAAATAAGATCTGAACAGCAGCAATAAAAGTATAGAACATCACCATACATAACATTAACACAGGTATTTGATGTAGGAGGTCATCCCTCCTAGGCTACATATCCTTGGCCCAACTTCCATGTCTTGGGCTTCTATATTATGCTCAAATTGTCAAATTGACCTATTTACAATGCTCCTTTGCTCTTGTAACCTACTCCAATGAGTCAAGAATGGCTCAAAATGGTTAGCTAGCCTCTTTCTAAGCCTGAATTGGTCGAAAATTGCAAAATTTATGGCCTCTTTAATTTTTCCCACTAAATCCGGCCCTAAACTAGTTAATTGCCACTAAAAATAGTATTTTCCGCCAAATCCGGAGGTCCACCAATTAACTACTAAGTGGGGATTAATGCTAGTTAAGCATAGTTAAATCATTAATCCCTCGCTTAAATAAATCCACATCAAAACTTGGATTAGTGCCTTTAAACATGATTAATGGTTAATAAAACGTGGTTTAGTGGTTAACCCTTTGCATTAGCTCAGATCTCCCATTGGTGGTTCAGGCGGTGGTCATGTCGACTGGGGCTGGACCTTCGGAGTTGGCTCCTCTTTTCCTCGCCATATTACAACATACAATTTAAATATATATTGGAATATATTATAGTTAAGAACTATGTGGTAGTGGAGGTTGTATGTGTTTCACGTGTTGTGGGGGAGGTCGCAAGGTAGAACCCCGACCTCCGCTCGGTCTTCAAAAAAAAAAATTCTCCACAGTTGGGGGGGAGGCACGTGGCAGCCCCAGGGCAAGCCACATGTCCTCTTCCCATTGGACCATCACCAACCCAATCATAAATTCCCATCCAACCACCATTTCAGACTAACTAAATGCTGCAAAGTGGTAGCCTACCATTCGATGGAGAAGAAATTTACCAATCCTTGACTAGACTAGTCAGTTTCCACGTCAGCAGTACAGACTGCTAACTGAGCTCCCTGTCTGACCTTTTTTTTTTAAATTCGCATGTTTGTGCAAACGAAAAGATTGTGGTTTCGGGAGCATACAATGACCATTTTTTTGTGAAATGAAGTGCATCGGATTCAGAACGACGAGCACTACGGGGTCATTTAGTTTCCGAGACAATCTGAGAAATTTTATTTTTGAGAATAAAAATGAGCACCTGATCACCTAGAGAGCTTTTAAAAGAGGGTAAATGTGGGAGGGGGAATTACAGGTTTCCACTTATATTTGGTTTATATATGTGTTTATTCTTATGCTATGTTTTAATGTTGTTTACTTGTTAGATATGTTATTCCTATGATGTATTGTTGCTTACCTATTAGTTCAAATAAATATTGTAAATAAAAATAAAATTGGTTGTTGATGACCATCAATGCACTATACTAATTCACCCCGCTCTCATAGCATAGTCAAGTTTCCAACAATTGGTATTAGAGCTTGATTCCTTCAGGTGAAACTTGATGACTCGTAGGTAGATCTGGTTGAATCATGGATAATCAAAGTGTGCCTATGCTCTGTGTCACAAAATTTCAAGGTTGGAGGAATAAGGTAAAATTTGAATTAATTTCCCATGTATCTAAAGTATGGAAGGTAGTTAATGATGTTTGTGGTGAAGAGCCATCTTCAAAAGAAATTCAATAGTGGAATTCCCAGAATAAATGTGCAATTTGTAACAAACTTCACAATTTGGATTTAGAGAATGTAATAGAACTCAAATATGAAAAATTTATATGGGACAATTTGCAAGTCATACATGAAGGAGATACTGATAACAGTAGTGTAGAAAAAGAGAAGAGAAAGAAAAAGAAGAAAAATGTCTCTTAAAAAGAAACGGTTAAGTTGAATAATATCTATTCTCCTAGTGTAAAAGTAGATAATTTTCACGAGGAGAAGTTAGTTGAATACGAAGCTATGTTTGCTTAGCCTTGGTTTAAATAGAAAGGCTCTCAATGGAAACAAAGATAAGAAGAAAATGCTTCATATAATTGAAGAAATGGATCATGATTTTATAGAACAAATTATTAACTTGAAAACTCAATTAGAAGAGGCAAGGAGAGTTGAAGAGGTAATGAGCAACTAGTTGAAGGAAGGAAAGGAACAATGTGAAATATTAGAGGCTGAGGTAATTTCCGAAATAAATGAAATTGAAAATAGGAGAACTAAATCATGAAAGGTGGCTACAGGAGATAATGAAGTAATATCTAAAAGGCCTATACCAAAATATGGAAACAACATGATTGACTAGGAACTAAGCAAAAACAAGTAGCAAAACTAGTAACCGAGGAGTGAGCCAAAGAAAGTGTCTTATATAAGAAGGTCATATACTTCTGGAGATGAATTTAGCTAGTCTCCAAGGTTCATTAAATACTTAATAGCCGAGTGGTCAGTATGGACAAAAGTAGAGTAACTAGTAATGTAATGTCGAAATTTATTAATAGCATAAATTACTGCTAAAAATTCATTTTCAGTAACTGTGTAATTAAGCTCAGCAGGAGTCATATTCTTACTAATAAAGAAGATAGCATAAGGAAGATGGTTTTCCTCTTGTCCCAAGACAACTCCAATTGCATTATCCGAAGCATCAGAGGATATATGAAAGGGGAGTGCCCAATCAGATCCCGTTAAAATAGGAGTTGTAGATAACTGATGCTTGAGTTCAAAAAATGCTTCCTGGCAAAGATTAGTCCACTTAAATTCATCATTTTTCATAAGTAACACAAACAAAGGAGAAGCTATTTCGGAATTTTTTTTAATAAATCTCCTGTAATATCCTGCATATCCTAAAAAAATTCTCACATCTATTTGTGTATTAGGAATAGGAAGGTTCTGAATGACTTTTATTTTGGATGGATCTACCTGAATTCCTTGAGATGAAATGAAATGTCCAAGCACTACTCCTTCACTCATCATCATATGACATTTTTCGGTACTGAAGGAGAGGTGAGCTTGTATACATTGTTTAAGTAATTTCTCAAGATTCTGTAATGCATCTTCAAAAGACACGCCATAAGGGGTGAAGTCATCCATAAATATTTCCATAGAATAATTAATCATATCATAAAAGATTCCTACAACTGCTCTTTGAAAGGTCGCTTGTGCATTACATAGTCAAAATGGGAGAAATCTATAGGCAAAAGTTCCCCAAGGGCTAGTAAAAGTGGTCTTATCTTGGTCTTGGGGTGCAATTCTGATTTGGTTATACCCACTGAACCCATCTAAAAAGGAGAAGAATTTCTTCCCCGGCAAACTATCCAACACCTAATCAATGAACGGTAAAGGAAAGTGGTCTTTTTGAGTGGATTTTTTAAAGGCTCTATAATCTACACACACTCTCCATTTTTCGTTTTTCTTAGGAACTATTACCAATGGGGAAACCCATTCACTGTCAGAGATAGGATATATAAACTCTGCATTAAGCAAATTTTGAAGTTATTCTTTGACAATTTCTCTTAAATTAGGGTTCATACGTCATTGGGGTTGACAGACTGGTTGACATCCTTCCTTGATATAGATACGGTGAGTACATAATTCAGGAGAGATTCCCCTCATATCTGTATAGTCCCATGCGAATGCTTCCTTATTTTCAAGAAGTGGAGCACCTGATGGTAGAGGAAGTGGTTGCTGAAATTGAGGAAATTGATTTGGAAACGGGAGTTGTTGACCCCTCCAATTTGAATTCCATTGATTAAATTAAGATTGTTGTTGTGGAGGCCAAGGAGTCCACATTGCAGGATCTACAAATGGAGGGTTTGTTTGTTGCATGGGTGGGTGGTTCATTTGATTGAAGGGTGGGTATTTCATTTGCTAAAGGGAGGGTAATTTTCTTGAATAAAAGAAGGATAATTGTTCCAACGATTAGAAGATGTAAATGGAATATTAGAGTTCATACCTTGTCCTCGCGGTTGCCATTTCCTTCTTTGTGTCAACAGATAGACTGCTTCAGCTTCTTCTTCGGTTGGTTGCAATGCTGCTTTTATTCCTGGTAAAGAAGGGCATTGTTGCGTTTCATGATCCTTCTCACAAAGGGTGCAAATTGGCACCTTGTCCAATGGGCATTCCCTTAGTGGGTGTTTATCTCTGCATTTGGGGCAAAAGACAGACAAGGTTGCTTCTGCTTCATCTTGTTTCTTCTTAACCTGCAAGGTGTCAATATATGAAGCAAAATAACTTAACATTTCAGTTTTAAATTCCTCAAGTAAATTACCTATTTAAGCTTTTGTTGCTTCTCCACTGGATGATTTTTGAACTCTTGAATATGTGGTATCCCTGCTGTTTGACCTGTTCCTTGCAGCTCCTCTTGAACATCTTTTGCAGAGGTTAATAATTTCATCATATGATTCTTTAGATATATCCCCTTTACCAATCATATTTAGCATATCTATACAGTCATCCCTCACCCCTTTTAATAATATTGTTTTAAGAATATCCTTACTTACATTGGGATGATTGGATCTCTGCAAGTTGTATTGTAGTCTTTCCACAAAGTCCTCCAGATTCTTTTCCTCCTTTTTTACCATCTTAAATAGTTCCTCTCTTTTCTCTCTTGTCCGGCAGTAGTCTTGATATTTAAGTAGAAACTTTTGTTTCATCTGTTCCCATGTTGTGATTACATGGCCTCCCAGACTCATGAACCATCTTAGTGCATTTCCTTTTAGTGTTGCTGGAAATAGCTTGAGTTTTTGGGCATTGGTAATATAATCGTAACTTTTTCATAATATATCAAACTCGAAAAGAAATTCGTTAGGATATTTAGAATATAAACCATGAAAATTAGGTAAATCTGAAAGTGGGATATTCTTCATGGGGGTTGCTCATCTAGGAAGATCACCGATAGGGAATCCCAAGGTAGAGAGAGAATTCTCATCTTTTCCCTCTCCTTCAAGATCTAATTGTCCTTCGCCGAAGAATCCGTCATTGTTCCCATCCATTGCTTGGTCTCCTACTGCACTTTAGCGATCCTCAATGTTTTATATTGGTTATTCAACGTTTTCTGCTAGTTATTCAACGTTTTCTGCTGGCTCCTCAACATTTTCTGCTGGTTCTTCAAAGATTTCTATTGGATCTTCAATGCTTTCTACTGGCTCTACTGGTGTTCTCTTGAACACATAACGACACTGCAGATGGCTTGGTAACAATTGACCCAAAGCTAATACCCAGAAACCGGCTGAAGACTTTCAATGTGGTTTGATTAACTGTTAGGCAAAGGATTTCCCAACCCAGGTGAATGAAAGTGTCATGTTCAAGAGTGGTTGACTGAATTTTCGAAAAATTTAAAATACAACAAACACGCCCATTTTTCTCTCTTTTTCCCCCACCATTTCTGGCAAGTACCTCTTTATTTTTGACAAGCTTGAGGAGGATAACATTTGCTTGGTTATAAGCTCATCCTTCGGATGAGTCCAAATTAGTTTAAAATTCGAACCCTAAGAAGGAGTGGTTCGTTCCTGTTGAAAATTAAACAGGTCCTTTACTGTTAAGTTTTAACGAGTCCAGTATAGGAGAAACTCGGTGTTTTTTAGTTTTAGGGAGTCAGAAGAAAAACTTAAGAAAACTCCATGGGTGTACTTTTTCGTAAATTTAGTCTCTCGAGCCCGAAAAAGGATAAAATAATGCGGGAGAGAACTCTATTGACCGTAATTAGTCAACGTATACCTTTTTCGTAAATAGTCCATTTCAGTCCGTAAAAGGGGTAAACTTATACTGAAAGGATGATTATTCATTTACTTTAACGAGTTCGAATAATCAAGTACTCGGCAATCTTTTCATATTTAGAGAGTCTGAAAAGGGCTTAAAAGAGGACTCCAAGGTTTCGCTTTTTCGTAAAATTTTTGAAAGAGTCCGAAAAAGTGATAAAAGTATGCTCTTTGTTGAAAAACGATCAATTCACCTGAAAAATCCAGTTTCTGCACAAAACTTGAAACATTATACATACCTGTTTAAGATAAGTAAAAATGCTTTCAAAAATACCCTTTTTAAAGTGAAAAATAAATAAATTAAAAATTCATCCATTCAAAAAAACTTATAAAAAGGACTTTTTCAATTTCATTTTTACCGTTCAGTTTCAAAGTGAAAAGTAAAAAGCTTTTGGGTAAGAAAGTTCCTGTGAATATTCTGGAAAATTCGTCTGTTGGAATCGAGAACCGTCAGTCCTAGGTAATCCACAACCTCTCAATCTTGTTTTTCATCCGTTTCAAATTTGTTTTTAGGCTTTAGTTTGAATTTTTGGAGCAAAAAATGGTTTAAAAGTTCGCCCGCGGGGTCCGCAGGTGGGACACACGTTACCTGCGGACCCCGACTTTTTCCTATAAGAAAAAATTCGTGGGTTCCGCACCTGGTACACACTACGCATGCGGATCTATGCTCTGTTTACAAAGAGTGGGTGCGGTACCCGCGCGGTTGGATTTAAAACATTGATTTCTCATTTGTTTGCCAAAATTTTTCAAATAAGATTATTCTAACTTGCCTTTTTATGTATTATAGGATTGACAAGATGCTGATCTGGCGAGAACGTGAGCACGAGGAAGTGGATGAAGCCATAATACTTCATTTTCCCACACAACAGGCATTAAAAGCATGTGGCTTGTACAAATTTTGGGCCATCTCAGGCATGAGGGCACAAGTAGAACTCTTGACATGGTTGGTGAACAGATGGAATGTGCAGGACCAGTGCTTCTTCATTGGTGGCCACCAGCTCGAAATTGAGCTGGAGGATATATATTTCTTGACTGGTTTGTCCAAGAGGGGCGAACAAGTTTCTTTGTTTGGGACTAGGCTAGGTGGCCAGTCTGTCGCTAGTCTCCAACTAGAATTCTGCAATGACCAGGCAAATCCTTGGGACAAACGGATTGACATAAAACACATCATCCGTCCTGAATTGAAAGTTATTGCTTTTACTGTTACCAAACTGTGTGGGAGTGCTACGCTTCATGTAGCCACTGGTTCCCAAATGCGTATTGCCGTGGACTGTTTTCGCGGCACCATCTTTAAATGGTGTGAAGCTGTGTTGGCCAATGTAAAAGGCCAACTAACCAGAGCAAAAAATGGGAAACTGAATAACTTTGGATACAGATCCATTGTTGTTTCTTTTGCTCTGGAGAGGATCCCCATGTTAGCTCCACAGAGTATTGTTGTTGATGTCGGTCGACCTCGAGAACCGAGAACGGTTCGTTGGTCCGCGTTGATGGCTCGTCATGCTATTGAGGGTATTGAGATTGTGCGATTTCCTTCTTCATATTTTCGTTGACTGGATCGCCAACTTTTTGTGATAGAGGATTTTCCATATGCCGGGATAGATTTCCACAGCGACAGAGAGATGGCTCTCCCAGTAGGGGAACAGTGGGATGAGTCAGGTATAATCATTTTTCAACGTTTGCTAAATTCTTTTTTTTTTTTTTTTTAATCGTCTTGAAAACTAATAACCAATTTTTTTTTGAAAACAGATGTGGGTCCACAAAGACCAGCCCATCTCCAACCTTACGAGAGAAGACAACCAGTTGCGGCCGCACCAGCTCCAGCATGCCAATCAGCGGAGATTTTGACTGATTTAGAGCATCAACTAGAGCGTTTGACTCTAGATATTCCAGAGACGAGCATAGATGACATTCCTCTCAGGTTGCAGAGATATGTGATTGGAGTTCCAGGACCTTTCAGGAGGTTCCTATGCAGGGTAGCTCGGGCAGTGGTTTCTTATCGTGATCACCATCAGTGATGGGATGATCGTGTAGACTCATATTTTTGACTTTTGTATTATCATTTTTGCCGATCATAAGGTGTTTCCAACCTATGATCGAAGACGATGTATATTTTTTGAAAACACTCCTATACTATGATATATCACTATTTGCCGGCTATCTGTGTACATATGTGAATGTTGTTTGTTTTACTGCTTTTTATTATTGCAAATTTCTATTTATCATACTAGAAGCAATTGAATCTGCTAATGTATTTAAATGTCTTGGAATATGCTGATATTCAATGTAATCAAATTCACGTTCCAAGAGACGAACTCTCAAAAACAACCGTAATAACACTGGATTTCTAATGGTATAAACCCTATTAAGCTGTAATACAACAAGTTCAGAATCCAACCTTACAATCAAACTCTGAATTCCAAATGATATGGATTCAGATAATAACTCACTCACTACACTATACTCGGCAATGTTATTTGTTGTTTGACTAAGGCTTACCCCATGCATGGATACTAACTCGTCAGAGGGTGAATAGATAACCCAAGCTGCGGAAGAAATTTTCCGTGTACTACGACAAGCACCATCAGCAAAACCAATGTAGGTTTGAAAAGCCGTCGACATCTGCAATATCAAGAGTAAAACTCAGATAAGCAGGAATAGTGACAAAAACACACTCTCTAAACTAGGCACACTTTTCTAATCTAAAACACACCAGCAGTAAAAAAAATCTAAACTAACAAAAATCTCCACACCTCATTTAAGCATTATATCGCTTTAGATAGAGTCCATTTCTAGGTTTATCCAAAGGGACACCGTCAAAATCTATCAACTCATAGGCCCCTTTTGCTAACTTTCGTTTAACAATGTAAGGACCATGCCACATAGGCACTAATTTCCCAGCTCCTAGCTTGTCGTTAGATTGATCATAAAGTAAAACTAGGTCTCCTTCTGAAAAATTTCGAGGGGTCACACTTCTATCATACTGAGCTTTTATCATTTTAACATGAGCCTCGTTTGCTATTGCAGCATTTCGTCGATTCTCATCTAATTGAGCTAAGTACAAGAAACGTTTCTCCTCTTCAGACGTAGCTGGAAGTAATTCTACGGCTAATTTTAGTGACGGTATTTCGCATTCAATCGGCAACACAGCTTCCAAACCGTAAACCAGTTGAAAAGGAGTGAAACCCATTGATGTTTTGACTGAGGTTCGATATGCCCAAAGCGCTGAAAATAACATGGAATGCCAATTCGTCTTGTGAATACCAATGATTCGTTTAATCATGGTGACTAAAACTTTGTTAATGGCTTCAACCAGACCATTGGCTTGCGGATAATGCGGAGTGGAACTATCGTGGCGCAAGCCAAGCTGGTCTGTCAGTTCAGTCATCATGACATTCCGAAAATGACTTCCATGATCTGTAATAATAGCTTGAGGAACACCGAACCTAGCAATTATGTGATTAAATACGAATGTTGTAGCAGTCTTGCCGTCAGCTGAAAATGTAGGCATCGCCTTGGCCCATTTTGTAAAATAATCTACTGCTAAGATAATATAGGCATGCCCCTTGGCCGAGTGAGCGTTACATGTAATAAAATCGATACCCCATTTCGCGAAAGGACCAACAGCAATTATAGGGTGAAGAGGAGTGGGTGGCACGTGCATTTTCCGATCAAAAATTTGACAGTTGTGGCATTTCCGAACCGCATAAATGCAATCTTTGAACAACGTTGGCCAGAAATAACCTGCACGCAATATCTTTTGGGCTGTGGCATACCCAGACATATGACCGCCACATGCTCTAGAATGGCAGTCATTTAACACCTTTTCAGCTTCTTCATGAGTTATACAACGTCGGAAAACAGAATCCGCTCCACGTCGATAAAGTGTATCACCAATGATATTATACTGTTGGGATTGGAAGCGTATTTTCCGTCGCTGAGTTCGTGAAATATCGGGCCGAAAAGATTGGGTTTGGAGATACACAATAATATCCCCATACCATGGATCAAGCGTACTGATAAGAAACAAAGATTCGTCCGCAATGGACTCTTCTGCCACTGTTTCAATATCAGTAGAGGGGAAATCACACATCAGTTCCGCAAAAACCAAAGATTTCTTTGCCTTGGATTTTTCAAATTCCAAGTCAAATTCCTGGAGGATAACTATCCATTTGGAATATTTTCCCCCTAGCAATTGTCTGGTCAAAATATACATCATAGGGTTGCAATCAGAAATTACCGTGGTTTTACGTAACAAGATGTAATGTCTAAAACGTTGAACAGCTTGAACAGCTGCCAAGGCCAATTTCTCCACATGTGTGTATTTGATTTCAGTCGGATGCAGATTTCGACTAAGATAATAAATCACATGTTCATTGTGAGATTCATCTTCCTGAACTAATACCATCCCAATAGTGGAATGAGAAGCAACGAGGTACAAAATGTAATCTTGGTTGTAGTTGGGAGGATGCAATAACGGTGCATGGGTCAACGCGTGTTTAAGTGCATCAAAAGATCGATCAGCGATCTCGTCCCAGAAGAATGGAATATTCTGTTTCAACAACCGGGTAAAACCCTTTGTAAGCTCGGCATAGTTAGGAATAAACCTATGTAAAAAGTTTGCTTTCCCCTGCAAACTTTGGAGTTGGCGCAAAGTCAAAGGAGGAGGCAATTTAACAATGGCTTCGACCTTCAATGGATCGATGCGAATGCCTGCTTTCAAGACAACAAATCCCAGTAATCGACCCGATTCTACGCAGAAAACACATTTATGCAGATTCAGCCTTATGCGATAATGCCTACATCTCATAAAAATTGCTCGTAAATGAGTGGGATGATCGGCCCTACATAATGAATGAGCAGGTAAATCATCGAGATATGGCTGGACAATGTGCTTAATGTCATGAAATGCATAAGACATAGCCCGTTGAAAAGTTTCTCCAGCGTTCTTTAGTCCAAAAGGTAGTTTACAATAAGCAAACGTTCCCCATGGACAAATAAAAGTTGTTTTGGGTTGATCTGCAGGAAGTATGTTTATTTGATTGTAGCCGGAAAAGCCATCCATGAAGGAAAACAATTCACTGCCAGCACAATCATCGATTATTTGATCGATATAGGGAGTTGGATAATTATCTTTTGGACACGCTCGATTAATATCCCTATAATCGATACATACTCTTATCGTTCCTTGTTTTTTAGTCACAAGAACAATATTCGATACCCAATCCGTTAAGGGAATTGGATAAATGAATCCTGCTCGAAGTAATTTTTCAACTTCAGCTTTTATAGCAGCAGCTTTTCTAGGATGAATTTGACATAATCGTTGACGAACAGGTTTAGCATCCGGGTAAGTCTTAATTTCATGAACAACGATCGATGGATCAATTCCTGGCATTTCTTCATAAGACCAGGCAAACACGTCACGGAATTCTTGAAATAGGGCTTTATAAGTCCGAATTTCTTCATTTGTACAACAAGCACCTATATGAATGTTTTCAATTATTCCTGATTTTACTGAAATGTCAATTGGAACCGTTCTAGATATATTTTCCAAATTTAACTCAGAATCAGGATTTTGCAATGGATTCTAAGGTTCCTTGGCATATTCAGCAGTAAAAATTGAAGCGAAATCATCTTCAAAATGATCTAATTCAGGTAAAAATGAATATTGGTGATGTAGATCTTCCCATGGTAAATCATCAACAGACAAAAACTCACAAATTTTCTCATATGTATGAACAAGTTCAGGAAATGTCGTTGTAACTGAACTAGATATAGAAAGTGATTCCTCTTGGATCCCATTCATTGGATCAACTTTGGTTGAAAAGGGGTCGGAAAAAGACTGTACAGCCTGGTATGCAATTTCAAATGGACTCAAAAGCATCACGCCATCAAATGAATCTATCTCGGATTCTGAAGGTATAATCCAAGGATCATCAAACATAACAGTGTCTGACGAAATCATGTGAATACTTGTAGTAGAAGGCGATACGTTAGGAGGAGGAAAGGAAAAAGTTCCTAGTAAACCAGAATCTTTAATCAAACCTACTCCAACATCCTTATAAGGGATAGTCGTTTTACCAACATGCTGGATTGTTTCTGTAGAGGCTGGGTCAGACGAGAAATAAGTTAACTGATCTATTGTCACGATCTTTCCTTGATATGGGAATTTTATAAGTCGAAAGACCGAAGAGACAACAACAGTCATAGCATAGGACCAACTACGACCCAAAAGAAGGTTGTAATCTAGAGGGGCATCAACCACTTCCACATCTAGATTAACGATTTTACCTTCGACCCCTATGGGTAAATCCTGCAAAATACCAAAAGGTTGAAAACCTCGACCATCAAAAGCCTTTAGAATTTTCGGGGATTGGTTAAGCGTAGGAGATCCAAGTGATTTCCAACACTGAATCGACATAATACACGTTGAAGCTCCCTTATCAATCACAGTCCGAAAAATAGGTTTGTTTTTTACTAACACTGGAATCTGGAAAGCCATTTGGTGAGGAAGACGTGGTGTACTATTTTCTAAATCAAAGATTATAAGGTTAGAATCCTGAACATTGACAGCTCCTATGGCAGACAATAATAATTTACATTGTGCTGGACACGATTGCAGCACTTCCAAAGCCGACATTGCTGAAGGAGAAACGGCTAAGTCTTCAACAATGTTGTAATTCTGAGCAGCTCTCACATGTGGATTGAAAGCTGATTTACGAAGAAAACCTTTAGCAGGCGGTTTGATTATTAAGTCTGGATTTTGTTTCTTGATCTGTAGCGGACCGGAAACAGGAGGAGGTGTATTTGATGTATTTGCATTAGAAGATTCTGCTTCTTTGCCATCAACAGGATTCTTAGAACCGTAATCTTGCGATCGCGTCGCAATCCTTACATGAGACATCATCATAATAGGCTCTTCTAAAGTAGTCGAAGAAGAACCAATCATTTTACTATCTTGAATTGGAAAAGGATTCTTCAAGACAGTAGGTTGTTGCGATCCTTTAACGAATTTTGTAACTTCGTCTTGATATGGACATTCTTTCGTGAAATGATCTTGTTCACAAATGAAACAAGGATAGCGAGGTTTACGTTTTTCGTCATTGGATTCATCTTTATCAGTTTTCTCTTTCGAATTCTTTTTGTTTTTATTCCTCCCCTTCTTTTTACCACCGGATTTTTATTTTGTCGTAGATGTTTCAACGACATGAATGTAGGCAGAAACTTCGGGAGAAGATTCTCCTTTCGGGGAATCAGGTAAAGTTATAACTGGAGAAGAATTATTTGAATATTTCTTCTTGCTTTTAGAATTAATTGTACCAATCATACCGTCAGCGGCATGAGACCCTGAATGAGCTACAACTATTTGACCTTGTTTTGGAAGGTCTGGGATTTTTTCATGTAGAGTACCTGACTGTGTATAAACGAGGTCAAGGTACTGAGCTTGAGCAATTACTTGCTCCTCAGTAACAACACCAGCCTTAGCTACATCTTCAGTGATCTTGGGTAACAATGATTTAACAAACCATTCTGCCAAAATTTGATCCGGAATATAAAATTTCACCAAACGTCTTCTACGTCGCCATTCATGAATATGATCAGAAATATACGTGGACGTAGATTATTTTAGCGAAGTTAATAATTCTGTGCCGTTGTCGTATCTGACAGGCAACTGAAAATGAGTCAAGAAAGCTGTTGCTAACTGACTAAAATTATGAAACGAGTTGCGTGGTAACTCAATGTACCATTTGGCAGCAAGACCTATAAGGGTTCTTTGGAAAAGACGTAAGCGAATCGAATCATCAATAATTGAATTAGATGCACACAAAAGGTGATAAGTCATAACATGATTCGATGGATCCTCTCCTGACTTACCTTCAAATTTTGGTATATCATTGGGCAACTTATGAGGCATTGGCGGCCAGTTCTGATAATAAAAAATAGGATCATTTGTAAGGCGCGTCAAATCAGGTAAGTCCAAAGTTGTGATAAACGGTAATTGATGGTTAGGGTCGTGAAAACCTTGAGAAGCCAAAGTAGATCCAGGAGGCGGATACCCAAGATAACTAGGAATCGGATTTGCATTAGGTATTGTGTAACCTCCCGGAAAACTAGGATGAACCGGACCATACTGAGGTTGTTGATAAGTATAACCGGGGTATGGTTGATACTGATAGCTTGGATTCTGTACATAGGGACCGAATTGCGGCTGTCCTTGGTACGGTTGATACGTAAATTGAGGTTGACTTGTAACAACTGTACTTGTACCGGTTTGTCCTATAGGTATCTAAACCAAAGTCTGAACTGAAGGTTCTGACTGAGGTACAGAGACTTCAGGGATTTGCACGGATACAGGGGTAGCCGAACTCGGGGCTACAGATACTCCAGAAACAGGTGTGACAGGTTGAACAGACGTTGCAGCAGTTGTAGCAGTTTGGGGCGGAGTCTGAGGTGTACTAGGCCCAGTCTGCTGAACTGAACTAGGTGCAGGAGTTTGAATAGCTGGCTGAACAGGTTGCTGGGTTGAACCAGAAACCAATGGCTGGCCAGGTTGATAAGGCAACTGCACATTAGGCTATAAAGGCTGTTGATATTGGGACGGATCCCACACCATCATTCCGGGGTATTGTCCCGTAGAAGGTTGAACATAAGGACCAAAACCTGGTTGAGCGTAGGGTTGATAATTAAAAGGTAAATTTACGACTCCTTGAACAGATGGTTGACCAGAAGGCTGTTGATAACCTTGAATTGGGTACTGCCCTTGAGGTTGATAACCTTGAGGCATGTACTGAAGCTGGGGTTGTTGAGGACCCTGAGGAGCATATTGAGTTTGGGGTTGTCCCTGAGGTATGTACTGTCCTGAAGGTTGATACCCTTGAGGTATGTACTGTTGTTACACCATTTTTTGGTCATCTAACCTTTCATCATTAGATGGACCCAAGTGCACCATGTAAGACCAGTTTTACCCCAAGTAAAACTGCTTTCACTATGTTAATTAAGAAACCCCAAAAGGAATAATTAATTAAACCATAATTTAATTATTATTCCCAATCATGTTTAACCCAAAAACAAAGAAATTAATGAGATAAACCCATAGTTATCTTATTATTTTCTAGGAATAATTATTTAAATAATATTCCTTGTTAAATATGACCAAATCAACCACCATTAATCAAATAAATCATTATTTATTTGATTATATCCCAACCACTTCCTTAAAAAGATAAATAAATCACTTATTTATTTATTTTTCACTAATCAAGGGATTTGACCCAAGTCAAACACCCTTTCCCTCCAACAAATAATAATAAAATATTCCATAGAGGTGGATCTAGATATGATTAACATTATTTTAATCATGCACCAAGATCTAGAATGACCCAATATTTTGTTATAAATAGGAGGGTTTTCCCCATCATTCTTCACCTTTTGTTGCCTAATAGATCACTCTGGATCTATACACTTGGTCTCATTTCTACCATTTTGCTCCCATTGAGCTCTATCTTCTACATTGGGTTTTCTACATCTACAAGAGAGAGAAAGCTTAGATCTGAAGTGCCGAGGACTACAAAGAACCCATCCCATTGAGGAGATCTGGATACACCTTCTTGTTTCCTCCCAGGTGCCCTGTAATATAAAAATTCATTCAAAAAATCGTGTTCTTGTCTTGTCTGTTGGATGCATGGAGCAAACTCTTTACTTTTCTGCTTAATGTCTTTCCATTTAGAGATCTGTTTGTTGCAGCATTTTAACTACTAATTGCAGATCTGAAGATGTTTTGGAGCCTCTATTGTTGTTAGGGCTATTAGTTATGCGTAGCTAAAGTGGTTCTTTTTCGTACACTTCGACGAAGAATTCATACTAACAAATGGCGACTCCACACGGGTTTTAAATTACGACCGCCGTCGTTTTTCATATTCCTGCATATCCAGCTACTTCAGGCCCTAGGGCTTCTTTTTTAGCTGCTTAGTTTTTCTCTTTTCATGTCATTTTTCTCACATAAAACCCTAAAAACCTAAAATTTCTAACTTCCGTGTGTTTTCCGGCCCTATTACAGCAGTAAGCGACACTGCCCGCAACCGAGACGCGCCTCTTTTCTCTCGAAAATCGCTCAGGGAGACAACCGAAACAGTGGGGGTCGCACTTTTGGCCCTAAACCCCGCGACCTCGACCTCCGTGCTGCACTTTTCACCGTTTTCTCGCGCCCTCAACTCGTATCAGGTCGAAACTACACCTGATTTTTTTCCAAAGATTTTTTTTGCACTTTTGCCGGGGTTTCTCCGCGAGCCTTCTCGGCTCATCTGTCTCACCCCGCCTTGACCAAGATCTGATCTGTTTTTACTCATCTAAGTGGGAACCCAGCCCCTTAGGGCTTTAGTACCCTCCACTTTTTGTGGAAGAGTTTCAGCTGTTTCAGCCGTCGGTTTCAGAGCTTCAGCCCCCTCTTTTTCCAGATCTGTTACCTCACTTTCAGATCCATTGAAATCAGCCTCTTTTCCTTTCAAATCACCCCTTGTCGTTTTGTTTGGACCTCTTCCAAAGGCCTCTGCCTTGCCCCCCCTCGGTTTTTTGCTGATTTCCCTTTTTCCAGCCACCTTGCCTCTGTCTCTTGGCTGTGATCTGCACCCCTTGTCTGCAGCTTTATCCTCCAGATCTCTGTCCCCTTTGACCCTAGATCTGTCGAGCTTCCTTTGCGTGTGTTTCCATAGTTTTTTCCTTTCTTTTCAGCATAGTTGTGAGAGACCCACCTTCTTGGTTTAGATAGATGCATACGTAGCTTTTATTTTTCTGTTATTTCAGCATTTTATTCTGTTCTCTGTAGGTTTATTTTCAGCTACGTCGCACACTTTTTCTTGCTCTCAAACAACGGAAAGGGTTTAAAAATTAAAATTAACGCACGCCACACACCGACCCTAAGTGAAGAAGCGCCTGGTTTCCACCGCCTGGCAAAGACTCTAAAATCAATTGTCACTGCACCTTTTCTGCCCTTGACCTTCTTGATTTTGTCCCTTTCTGCCCTTGTCGGTTTCCTTCTTCCTGTCATCATTGCGCCCCCAAGGCACCTTTCCCGGAGACTTCTTGGCCTTCACCCTCAGTTTCCGGTTGATCGACCTGCTCCGCACCGCTGTCGTCGAGCCAGTCCACCTTCGAGTCCGCACTCCGACTCCTCCCTTGATTCCTCGGGTCCTCCTTCCCCTCCCGGTTCTCCTGCCCCCTCCACCATGTCTGGTCCAGGGCCTAACGCTAGCGGTTCTCCCGGCCCTAATGCCGGCCCTACTTCTAGCGGAACCGTCACAACCACTACCCCGGCCACCCCCGTGCTACCGTATATTGCAGGCCTCAGCCTCCCCGATTTCCATCAGTTGATTAATGATCCCATTCACCACAATGCTACCTGGCCCGCTATGCCCACCAAGCTGCCCTCCGATATCCCTAAGTTCGAGGGCCTTAATGGAGAAGATCCAACCAATCACGTCCGGTCTTTCCACATGTGGTGTTCCTCCAATTCCATTACCGATGACTCCATCCGTCTTCGTTTGTTCCAACGCACGCTTACCAGCGAAGCTTCTAAATGGTATGTCGAACAGGCCACTTCCTCCCATACCACGTTCGAGACTCTTGCCCAAGCCTTCTTGTCGTACTTCCAGCTCCCTCTCCGATACGACACTCGTACGGAGCTCTTGAATTCATTTAAGCAATCCTCTTCCACACGCCTTTCTGCCCATGTTCAGGAATGGCGACGAAGACGGAGCTTATGTCGAGCCCCTCCCTTTGAAGATCGGGTTTACATGGACCGGTTCCTTCGCACCCTCCCATCTCCCATCGGAAAAGATGTCGCCTCTCACTTTCCTCAATCTGAAGAAGCCGCCCTCCAAATAGCTTTAAAATATGACCTGATCTACGCTCAATCTGGTTATGTTTATACCGTTCTCCCCGACATCCCCAGGCCCGGTGGCGCTAACGCCCCGGGGGCATCTCATTCCACCGACGGTATTGTTGGATCTCTTTCCCACCCATCTGCTCACCCTTCTATGAGCCATGGTCTCCCTCAGGGAGGGGCCAGCACCTCAAGCACTCTTCCCCCTCCCGGCAACATGTATCCAGGATACGGCATGCCTCCTCCTTTTGCCCAACCTCCTGCTTACCCCAATGTCGCCCAACCCAACCCTTACTTTTATCCACAGCCTGGTGCGCCAGCTCCTCCAGCATATGCGCTTCCGCCTCCCTTGCCTCCTCACAACCTGCAACAGCACATACAACCCCCTCCAGGGCAAGTATTTGCACAGCAGGGTGTGATTAATCCCCCTTCTTCTCAAAGAAGGCGGCGAGGCAACCAGAACCCATCTGCCCCCGGTAACCGAGGACCCAATTCTGGTATGGACCCTAACACTAGCAACCAGCCTCAGGGCATCCCGCCCAGGCCGGACAGGCCGCTTCGCACAAACAAGCCCTATTCGTGTTGCGGTGTTTACGGTCACTACACTCACGATTGTCCTCTCTTACCCCAGATGCGACAGATGTGGGAGTCTCAAGCCACATTGCGTGGACAGCACGCCTCCCCTCATGCTCCTCCTAATATGGCCACCACCCAGCCAGCTGTGTTCACTGATCCTTTCCCTCACCAGGGATTCGTGGCTACCCAACCCCCCGACAGCCATGTAGCCACCCCCTCATCCCTTTCTGGTTCCTCTGATTATCAGATCCTTATGATGCGCTCCGATCCTTCCCCTTCTGTCGACCTTCACCTTCAAACTCGGTCTCGCCAGTACCCCAAGCCTCCTGCTCAGTCTGCCCCCGAGCCTCCATCTTCAGGTTCTACAGAGCCTCTTTCGACATCCAATGGCCCCTTGCACATCCCTCAACCCAAATTTGAGGTTCATCCAAAGATTCCAAAGGGCCCATTACGCCGAAATGCTGCTTCCAGTCGAGCCTCTCAATCGTACAGTATAGTAGATGATTTGGCGCAATCCCCTGCTGCCATTTCTACACTAGAACTCCTCCAGTCGTGCCCTTCTCAAAGGAAGGCTCTACTATCTGCCGTGGGTGCTGTTGATCCTGCTGATGACCAAATGATTGTTTTTGACGCCACTCAATCGGACCATCCTCCTCTCCCTCCTTCCGTTGCTTTCCAAATCCCAGTCAAAATCCGGAACGCCACTGTATCCCGATGTATAATTGATGAGGGGGCATCCACCTGTGTGATGTCCGCTTCGGTTTGGAAACAACTCGGATCCCCTGAGTTGGCCCCTTCCACGATCACCCTTCGAGCGTGGGACGGTCATGCCTCCCAGCCTATTGGCCTGTTTCGTAACTGTCCCATCACCCTCGCCGGTAAGACCGTTTGCGTTGATGTCGAAGTCATTGATGCCCCTCTAGACTACAACATTCTATTGGGGCGAAGCTACACCTACGCCATGTCTGCTGTCCCATCCGCGGTTTTCCGCAAGATGTCTTTCCCACACAATGGGAAGATAATCACTATTGACCAGCTATCTTATCATGAGCCGCCGTCTCAGACCTCCTCCGAGACGACCATCTCTTCTGTAGCCAACAAGCAAACCATCAATTCTCTGACCAGTGTCTCCCCCGGCGTCTACAAAGATTCCACCTTGCTTGGTACTTTCCCTCATCTTCCCCCTCCTTCGGTCACTGATCCCAGCTTGTCGAATGTTTGCATGATGCAATCGTCTCAGGCTGCCCATAAGCGGCCTGCCTCGGCTAGTCAACAACCTCCCCCCGCCCTCCGCAACCAACTCCTAGCCATTCATCTCAGCCAGCCGGACCTCCTCCTTCTGGCCCTTCCCCTACAGCTGGTATCCCTGAACCCCTTTATCCTCCCGGATCAGTTCCCCCTGGCCTTAACCACCTTGGAGCCGTCCCTCCTGGTCATTTCCCTGCTGAGCAGATCCCTTTCCTAGCTCCCCCTCCCGGAGTATATTCTGTCCCCGTCATGGCCACCCTCTCCCTCCCTAACTTGACCTTGGGCATCCCGGTTTGGTACCTTGATCCCCCAGCCGCCATCCCCCCTGGTCACCCCAAACCTTACATGGCTTTGACACCGGTTCAACCGGTCCCCCTCGCTTCCTCCATAGCCACTGTGCCCCCAGCACCTCCACAGGACCCTTCTCCTGTTGTGACGGCTCCTGGGAAGAAAGGCAAAGCCCGCAAAGGGGCCACCAAAGACCAAACCACCACGACCGACCCGGCTCCTTCTCCGCCCGCGAAGCCTTGTGCCTTATGTGATGTCATTGGTCATGCCACCCATGCTTGTCCCGAGTTACCTCGTATCCGACCCATGGTAAACGTCGCGTTCCCCGACACTACGGTCCCCGAAACTCCCACTCCTTCTTCGACCGTCCCCAAGAACCCCAAGACTCTCCGCACCAACAAGCCCTGTGCTTTGTGCGGGATCCATGGCCACTACTCCCATGATTGTCCTCACCTGACGCATTACCGTGCCTCCCTTGAGGTGATCCGCGAGTATGAGGTTGAACAAAATCAATCCGCCTCTCCCATTCTCGCGCAGTATGCTTCAGGCCAGCCTGAGGATCCCCCCGCTCCCATCCACATCCCCCCCCCTGATATTCAGATGACGGAGTCTACAGTCACCATTCTTTACCTATCCTCCTCTGCACGACACTCGGAGCCTAGCCCGCCCGCAGCCTCCCCTATTGTGTCTTTTGATACTCGAGATCACTCCACTTGTGTCTCTGTTGACCTCCGCAGCCCGAGTCCTCGCCATGTTTTCGATAGCTCTCATACACCACCTTGTTTGAGTCTTGATCATCCTGCCCCTTCCTCCTGCCATTACCGCTCGATGACTTTTGTACCCTCACGCTGCCGTCATTTCCTTTCATCCCCTCATTTATTGTCTTGTCACACCATTTTGCAGGACCCCCCGTCCACACCCTTTATCGGTTACGCCGACGGTGCAAGTCGCTACTCCAGGAATCTTGCCTCGGCAGGGTGGGCCATCTTCACCCCCTTGCATGACCTCGTTCTGTCTAATGGGGTATGCATTGGTTCTGCCACCAACAATCAGGCCGAATATGATGCAGTGCGTGGCCTATTAGTTGATGCCCTCTTGCATCGCATCCGCCATCTGCACGTTCGTTTGGATTCCCTGCTTCTTGTAATGCAACTAAATGGTGTTTATCGTGTGCATAACCCTGTGCTGTTTAGACGCTATTTATGAGTGAAAGTCTTAATACGTGCGTTTGAAACCATAACTTTCAACCATGTACCCAGAGACCAGAATCACTATGTCGATAGTATTGCAAACCATGTTCTAGATTGGCATTTATCACACACAATTCATACAAGACAATAACATTAAATCAACCATTAAAAGACGATGCATATCCATAATATGTGTCGCAAACCATATATTGATGAGTCCATCTACTCTGATACATACGACATGCCCATAGCATGTTCCACAAAACTAGGGGCACCATATGCCCCTCCATACATATACATACGACATGCCCACAGCATGTTACAAACAAAATCCCAAAAAACAACTGGGGGCACCATATGCCCCTCCATACATATACATACGACATGCCCACAGCATGTTACAAACAAAATCCCAAAAAACAACTGGGGGCACCATATGCCCCTCCATACACTATAGGGGGCACCACCTGCCCCTACATACATCAGAGGGGGCACCATATGCCCCTAATCACTATCTGGAGGCTCCCGGGCCAATGGCTCTACCCCTGCAGCATGTAGATCACGCATAGCTTGACCAGCCATCGCCATGCGCCGCATGATACCTCGCCACTCCGAGGGGATACCAACACATGGCTCTATGTACTGGTCGTCTAAATCCTGCCACCCGCGCTCCGATACTCCGGTCAAAAGCTGCTCACATCTACGGCGGATGTCCTCCAGTAGGGCGGCTGCATCCTCATTCTGCGCTGCTCTCGACCCACTCAGACCTGTAGCTCCAGACGCTGCCGGTCGTCCCATATATCCGGCCGGTTTTACCGGTGCTATATCTGCATACCAAAAGTCCCCGAATCAGTATCATTATTTACTATTCAAAAACTTTAACATGCCCATATAAGAATAGCAATTTGTCACTTACCATCGGGCCCCCAGACTCGACCAGACGGAAGTGGCAGATCCGGATCCCCACAGTAGCTCATCCCACTATACGGGTAGTCGTCTATGTACAACGGCATCTGATCCCAATGGGCAAAAAACTCCGGTCGAAACACTCGCCCGACCGCCCCTCCTCGTCCTCTGCAGAGTAGTCGTCCCCAACGACGCATCCTGGGCTCTCTCGGGCCCCCATCTGGAAGCCGCACACGAGGCCTCAAGGTCGGGATCTTCTCAAAGAAGAAGGCGCACAATAAAGTCCCATATGAGCAATCATGATTCACCTGCCGCCTGCATAGCGACAACTGTCGCTTTAGCGCCACCAACATCATTTGGGCCCACCCAAAGTAGGTCCCACCCAACACACTCTCCACTATCATCATCTGCCCCCCGGTGATGTGATGGAACGCCTGGCTGCCCAGGATTCGCAGCACAGCTGCGGCCACTGCACGGGTTTCTAGCCTCTCTAGATCCCCGACCGATATTCGAGTCCCCTTGACTTGAAGACCCGGTCGACAATGGCGTTCCACAAACTCCATGATATGCCGCCCCCGCGGCAACACTGGCTGCGTGTCTCCCACTATCCCCAATGGTGGGAGGCCGGTCAGGAAATACACATCCTGGACCGTCAGTTCGATCCTGTGCCCTTGCACTACAAAGATCTCCTGATCTGGATCCCAATAACTGATAATCCGGGCCAGTAATGGTTCCCCTGCTCTCATCAACGGGTTCTCCACAAACTTGAGAACCCCAAATCCGGCCAATACACGACGAACGCCCTGATCCGCCTGGATCTCTGTCCGAAGTGTTTCCAGATCCCTCTCCCTCCAGTTGACCCGCAACTCTGCCATACCTGCACAAACACATTATTTTTGTCAGGGTACAGATCGGGAAAACCATAACCACACACCACAACCCAACTCCCAACCATCAAACAGCACCAAGCCCCCCTCCTCTCCCAGGTCGCAGTTTTCTGCCAATTTCTGGACCAGGTCGCACTTTTTGCCCTCAAACCTGCGTCCTGGGTCGCACTTTTTGCCCCAAAAAGTGCGACCCGGCCGTAGAGAGGAGGGAGGGGCTGATTCTGGGGTGTTGGGCCCTAAACTGCAAATCTAATCCATCAAAATGCAAGAGCAAGGTTAGGCCTCTTACCTCCAACTGACAGATCTCGAATCCAACGGTCGGTTTGTTCGCTACGTTCGCCGCAAGATTTAGGGCCTTCTCTCCTCTCCACATTCACCACAGCAACAATAGCAAATGAATGATTTTGGAGGGAAAACTGCCTCATTAAAAGAGAACCCCCGTTTCTTCTTTCGACTGCTGCGACCACACCGTAGCCCCGTTCGACGAACCGTCAGCACCGCTGGATAGATCTCACCGAGCTCTCAAATGGGTTTTACTTAGTTTTTGGTGATTTGATACTTCACCCGGACACATTTTTTCCACGAAGGGTCACTTCACCGCTCCTCAAAATCGAATTTCCTCACTTACGACACTTGTACTTAGGGCACCACATCGCCCCCTTACTTGTCCATGTTCGTGTTGATTTTCGTCATGAGTGCCCACTTTGTATTCATGTTTCTATGGCCCCCCATTGGGGCCTTTACTGTGTGGCAGCACTCTACAGTCGCCCTTGTTTAGAGCATCTGAGTCAAGTCATCATTGCATTCATGGAGTCTATCCTGCGTCCTTTTGCACCCCACCATAGCCCTCCATCCTTATTTTCTTGGTTCCTCCCTTGTGTCGCATATCATGACCTTCAGTCCCACTGTCCCCTGTCCCTTCCGATATTGTGTCAGTCGCTGCCATGTCATTCATGCCCTTTATGCTCTAACAAGGGAAGTCGTCCATTCGCCACTCCATCCTTCCCCTTTCCACTATCATCATTGGTGTCAGTCTGTCTGTCGCTCTATTGTTCTTCTCTCGTGCCTTAGTTGAGGATCTCTCATTGCCTCACCTACGGCGGACCTCCTTCTATCGACATCAGCACATTTATTCCAGAAGCAAGGTCTAGAGGGCGGTGTACCTTGGTTCCAGCTTCCACTCTTGTTCGGTGCCTCGGATCAGGCATGGGGATCTCTCACTTCCCTTTGACTTGATTACTTCTCCAGCTCCTTTCAGCATGATCGAGATGAGTATACTGGACAGTCCAGTGACCCAGCAGCAGCTCTTGATGATTCCCGGGCGTGTGTGAGATGTCTCAGCCCTCATGAGGGGGTGGCCCTGCAGGTAGCCCCCCACATGCCCGGATGACCTCTTCATTGCAGCCTTTGATGCCGCTCCAGATTTTGATGATGTTGGCCTTAGCCACTTGCAGCACCTCTATGATTTGCATGTATCAGTCAGATTTTGTGAGCCCTTCCCCACTTACAGGGGGCATTTGGGTTGTATTTATCTCATGTACTCAGATATTATTGTACTAGTCCTGGCTGTTATCCCAGGCACAGCATGTATGTGAGACTCTTCATTGTATTCTTATCTGGCTCCTGCTTATGCCAGTTGTACTTTATGGTTCGGTCCCTTGTTTACCGGACACACTATTCTTTTGTACTTTGTCTCGGCGGGCATAGGTATGCCTCCCCCGCCGCCTTCAGCACAGGTACCCTCTCATAAAAAGAGACTTGTTGCACCTGCGAGTCTCGTCTCCTCAGGGTCTAGTCCTCCAACACACTATCTACCTCATATTTCTCTCTCTGACATACCCTTTTTGTTGTCTAGTGATTGTCTTCTTACAACGTACTTCGGTCATACGATTTTCTCCTGACACTCGCACGCTGGGGGGCAATCTGTTACACCATTTTTTGGTCATCTAACCTTTCATCATTAGATGGACCCAAGTGCACCATGTAAGACTAGTTTTACCCCAAGTAAAACTGCTTTCACTATGTTAATTAGGAAACCCCAAAAGGAATAATTAATTAAACCATAATTTAATTATTATTCCCAGTCATGTTTAACCCAAAAACAAAGAAATTAATGAGATAAACCCATAGTTATCTTATCATTTTCTAGGAATAATTATTTAAATAATATTCCTTGTTAAATATGACGAAATCAACCACCATTAATCAAATAAATCATTATTTATTTGATTATATCCCAACCACTTCCTTAAAAAGATAAATAAATCATTTATTTATTTATTTTTCACTAATCAAGGGATTTGACCTAAGTCAAACACCCTTTCCCTCCAACAAATAATAATAAAATATTCCATAGAGGTGGATCTAGATGTGATTAACATTATTTTAATCATGCACCAAGATCTAGAAGGACCCAATATTTTGTTATAAATAGGAGGGTTTCCCCCATCATTCTTCACCTTTTGTGGCCTATTAGATCACTCTGGATCTATACACTTGGTCTCATTTTCTACCATTTTGCTCCCATTCCATTGAGCTCTACTTTCTGCATTGGGTTTTCTACATCTACAAGAGAGAGAAAGCTTAGATCTGAAGTGCTGAGGACTACAAAGAACCCATCACATTGAGGAGATCTGGATACACCTTCTTGTTTCCTCCCAGGTGCCCTGTAATATAAAAATTCATTCAAAAATCGTGTTCTTGTCTTGTCTGTTGGATGCATGGAGCAAACTCTTTACTTTTCTGCTTAATGTCTTTCCATTTAGAGATCTGTTTGCTGCAGCATTTCAACTACTAATTGCAGATCTGAAGATGTTTTGCAGCCTCTATTGTTGTTAGGGCTATTAGTTATGCGTAGCTAAAGTGGTTCTTTTTCGTACACTTCGACGAAGAATTCATACTAACAACTGTCCTTGGGGTTTCCCCCCAAAATAATATGATTCCACAGTTTGTCCTGGGAAAAAGCTACCTTGAGGTTTTCCTCCAGGTGGTAACTGACTACCTGAAGGTTGCCCCCCAGGCAGTAACGGATTTCCTTGAGGTTTCCGCCTAGGCAGTAACTGACTGCCTTGTGTTTGAGGATTGGGAACGTTACCAGACATCATAAAAATTTGCTCTGCGTTCGACGTTTCAATTTTAAGACCATTAAGACTAGATGATAACACGTTTTCAATGGGTTGAAGAGTTGCTCCCGAGAAAGTACCAGATAGAGCTTGGTATCCCGAAGGAACAGAAGGACCACCGTGTAAAAATGATTCCGGAGTCTGGGAAAACATTGACGACTCTCCTGCCATAATGGATGGTGGATAGTAACCTCTGGGTGTAGGATGAAATGGAACTCGAGGTGGATGAAAAGCAAGTCCCGGATTTTCTAAAAAATTTGTTAAGGATAGATACCAAGCATCAGTTGGAATAGGGCTGTAGAAAATAGATTCACGCTCCCTAAGATTTATAGATTGAGGGGAGTCGGGAAGAGATATGTCTTCGTCTGGATTAGTAAGTTCTTCAGTAGAAATTAGTCCAGAGGGAAGATTATCTGTAATGATATTTCTTACCCTAGGTGAACCTGGATCGCTAGAAGTTGGTGTAATAAATCCCGAGGATGTTTCTAACACAGAAGATTCAGTTTCAAGTTCAGAGATTTCAGGTTCGTCAGCTAATTCACCAGAAGGAGAAATATTTCCAGAAACTTCAGAAACTGAAATCGGTTCTTGAATATATTCTGTTGTAGATGTTTGATAATCAGGATGAATTACAATAGATGATGTTCCAATTTCTGTTGATCTAATTCTACGGCTGCTATATGGTACCAGAGCACGTAGCCCTTCAAGGTGACTTGGTGAATATTCAGGGGGTTTCCCTTGTATTCTCCGGGATTGTCTCGGCAAGTCCGCCACGATTAAAGATTATCTAATCACACGCAAACAAAGAAAAATTTCAACGAAAACACCTAAAGTCTTTAAGAAACAAACAAATGAATCACACGCTTAAAAAATCTAGGAGTTCAAACCACACACAAACAGTAACATTTCGTACTAAAAACACTAGTTGGTGATGAAATCCAACTTAGTAGAGTTTTAATACGAAAATGGCGGTTGGAACAGTTACCCCGACAACCCGCTTAATGAAACAGGCCGGTGCAAGTTTCTCCACTATACCATCTCGAGTGAAGATAACCCTCCGGAGAGTCCAAGTGAGTCTAGCCGACGTCTGTTCCAGGTACAGTGGGATCTTCCCTCCACCATCACCTTAGGAAAGAATCCTATAGATTATAGCCACTAAGGTTACCAACTGAAACAAATATACCTGGGGGAAAAGTCTATGATCCGACACACACGCAAGGGCAGAGTAACAAAGCTCAATCCCCTTGACGGCTCCTTGAAATAATCCAAGGTTTACCGAAAAGTGACCCCAGGCTCCTCAACAATGGTCTATCCGAGGTTTACCATTTTTAATACGTGTATATCTTCTATCGTTCCCAATGAGGAAGGATTGATTACCCCACTGGTTCAGATATGATCTCGTGCTTAACTCCTTTAGGAGGAGCTTCCCAGAGCATAGATGCAACAATTGGAATTCTTCCTACCGCAAGATTTGTCTACTTGTTTGTTTTAGCTATCTTGGAGAGTTAATTACTCCCTACCCCAAGATACTAGCCTAAGCTATGTTGGTGATAAGAGCCCTAGAAATAAAAATATTACTAGATGAATTTTAATTAAGCGTTACTTTTAGGAGCTGTTTCTTAAGTCAATGGGTGCGGAAATGAAACTTTGGATGATGTGAAGACTCGACTTCCAAGAAACACTAAAATGCACCTAGAATGATAATCAATTCTTTTTCTTTCAATGAACTTTCTATCTAAATAAAGAGTTAGAGAATGCAATTCTTTTAATAAACAATTCCTTCTTTAAACATGAAGAATGATTGAAAGAAAATACTTTGTCTTTTCAATAATTAGATAAATGATCAAAGCTCATAATAAAAATCCTTTTCCTTTCCAAACTAGAAGCTACAAAACAATTTTCCTTCGAAAGAAAGCTACAAAAATTAAAACTACTCAAAACTACAAAATCTAATCTTGAGATCTAAAATCTAAATTGAGTAAAAGCTTTAAGATTTTTTGAAGAATGTTTTCCTTAGTTTTTCAGCAAACTAAGAGTCTATTTGTTTAGAATAACAAACAGATCAAAACACTCAAAATATGTTTTTTTTTTATAAAAATGAAATTCAAAACTTTCAACCAAGTTTTTTTCGAAGATTCGCAAAGAAACAAAAGGCTCAATTTCTCAATAAAGGATGTTGTCACAATCAGGTTGGATTCAAAAGACAAAAAGAGATCAATGTAATCTGAGATACTGCAAATTGTCAAAAGTTCGAATCGCTACAAAGACCAAGCGGAAAAACAATCCAAACTGCAAAATCTTCTAGAAAATCATCAAAACATCAATACTGTTGGAGTTCATTCACAAAAAATTCTTGAAAGAAACAATAATCAGTTTGGGTAGAAACCAAAAATCAAAATCAAAATAAAAATAGACTACAGAAAGAAATCTGGAGATTTTCTAAAATTTTAACAGGGTCCGTAGGCAACCAGTATTGACAGGTGCGGTCCTGCACTGTATTCTTTACAGAAAGTGCGAACCTGCCCGCACTGTCAAAATAAGCTAGAGTGCGGTCCTAGGAAAATTATAGAAAAACTTAAAATATTTCTAAATTTTCAAAAACAGGGAAAATCTAAATTACCCAGACAGATATGTATCAATCAAAAACCAGGAAAAAATGTTTCCTCAAATCAAAAATAAAAGAGAACCAAAAAGAACAAATTTTGTCCCTAGTGGAGTCGCCATTTTGTTGTGTAGATTAATCTGTCTTGCGGACAAGACCGATCTCTCTAGTACTAAAAGTAACTAGCAACAAACAACCAATTATACTAATCTCTCTCTAAGCATACAAGATTCATAAAAATGCTATATAGGTGTAAGGCCTACCTTATATCCAGCGCTTGCTTGATCTCGTTGAAGTCCTTCCCGTGCACTTGAAAGAACGTTCCTCGTGAATCTGCAGTCACAAACAAGCAAAAAGATTACACAGCACCTGTATAGACATTATTATAAACCATACTCATCATAATGATCAAGGAATTTATGAAATAAACCATGAATAGACAGTTTAATGAGAGAAATGAATATATTTTTATTAACTTCAAATGAAAGAAAACCTTTACAACCTGTGCCTTGATGTCGTGCAGGTCCTCCCGGGGTCCGAAGCAGGAATCTCTTCTAATTTGACAAGCATTGCACCCTTTGAACTAAGACAGATAGAGATGAGTGATTTAACCTCACAGAAAATCTTAGTTAACTGAGTCTAAATCTCAACAGCATTTAACCTCAAATATCTTAAAGCTTGAACTCCCTTTGAGGCTACCCAAGGCCTCTTTTTATAATAGAAAAGAGGAGGTTTTGTATTCCAAATATGAAGGGATAGAATCCTCCTTCAAAGGGATTAGCTCCTTACATCAAGGGGTTAGCTCCATCAAGTGAGGGATGCATGAACCTTCTCAAAGCATATCCATTCCCGAAAATTCCCATCTAGAATCTTCTAGAATTCATCTGAAATCCACTTTTTATCTTTACTTTCTCGCCTTTTTGAGTTTTACAGAGGTCCGCACCCATAACACAAAGAACGTGCGGTATGGTTCCGCAGGAAAGCTAAACTTTAGGTGCGGGACCGCAGGCAATGAATAGAGAAAGTGCGATACTAATGTTTATGGGATTTTTAGGAACTTTTCTCTGATTTTGAAAGCTTGACATGAGGAGCTGATATGTTAGATTTGCAAAAGGAGGAAGTATGAGTAATAATGAGCTCATACTCATAACAAAATGTCAGGATGACAGTTTTTAGTGTAACAGACCATTATTTACTATTCTTGACCATGATTAATTTTCATATCAAGACAATATTTATCAGAATGTCATGTTGGACCATGGTTGACCATGGTTTATTTTCATATTTAGACAATATTTCTCACAATGTGACATTGTACCATGGTTGAACATGATTTACTGTGGTTGACCATGATTGAATTTATAAAACATGGTTTTCCATGGTTGACCATGGACAACCATAATTGACCATAGTTGACCATTATTTACCATGATTTATCATGGTTTACCATCATTGGTATTTTAAATCCAAATGAATAATAAACCCAAGCGAGAAATTCTAAAAACCCAAGGGAATAATATTAAACTAAAGGTATATAAACACTTACATAAATATTATAAATCATTCAATAAACATGGTTGACCATGGTTGATTACCATATTGAGACAATATTTATGACAGTCCAACATTGGACCATGCATGGCCATAGTTTAACCCTTAGATTAATAAACTTAAGGCCCTTAGATTAATAAACCAAAGGGATTGGTATTATAAACCCAAGGGAACAATAAACCCAAGGAATTAATACTAAAATCCAAAGGGAATATGAACCCAAGGGAATAATATTAAACCCAATGGATGAATATTATAAACCCAGTGTATATAAACCCTAAGATAAATATTAAAAACCCTAAAATAAACATGGTTGGCCATGGTTTTCAACACTTGATTTTCATATTGAGACAATCCTTATCCTAATGTGATAAAGGACATTGGTTACCATCCTTGACCGTCATTGGTTTTCATATCATGACAATATTTGTCACAATGTGACATTGGAACATGGTACACCTTGGTTGATTTTCACATTGAGACAATATTTGTCAAAATGTGATGTTGGACCACAGTTGACCATGAATAAGCATGAATTATCACGATTGATTTTATAAAACAAGGTTTACCATGTTTTACCATGGTTAATAATGATTGGCCATAGCTGACCATGTTTGAACATGATTGATCATGGTTCACGATGATTTCTATTATAAACCCAAGGGATTAATACTAAAAACCCAAGGAATTGTAAATGCAAGGGAATAATATAAACCCAAGTTATATAAACCTTAAGATTAATATTAAAAACCCTTAAGTAAACATGATTGACAATTGTTAACCATGGTTGATTTTCATATTGATACAATATTTGTCACAATGTGACATTTGACCATGCTTGAGCATGATTGATTGTCGAGCTTGGTTGACCATTATTTACCATCGTCAACAATAATTTATATTATAAACCTAAGAAACTAATACTAAAAACCCAAGCAATTATCAACCCAAGGGAAAATTATTTCACCTAAGGGAACAATATTAAATCGAATAAAATAATATAAACCCAATGTATATAAACCCTAACATAAATTTTACAGACCATCTAATAAACATGAATTTCCATGTTTAGCCATGGTTTATTTTCATACTAATACAATCTTTGTTACAATGTGAAGTTCAAACATGCATAACCATGGTTGAAACCTAACATTAGAAAAACAAAGAGATTGATACCATAACCGAAGGGAATAAAAAAACGATGGGATCGACACTAAAACTCCAAGGAATTATGAACCCAAGAGAATAATATTAAACCCAAGGGATTGATCTTATAAACCCAAAGATAAATATTACAAACCCTTATACAAACATGGTTGGATATGGTTTTGACATGGTGGATTTTCATATTAAGACAACCCTTGTCACAAAGTGACATTGGACCATATTTATTGACCATGGTTGACCATCCAACACCAAAAATATAAAAAAAAGCTAGCCATGAATAACCATCATGATCAATGATGCTTGTCCTCAGATATTTTCCATGTTAGAACAATCTTTAGCAAAAATCCATTGTCAACCATTCACCACGATTAACCAAGGTTGACTATAAAAATGTATGACCATGATCAATAATGGATCACCATGGTTGTTTTTCAACAGTAGTCACAAACCCATGACACCAACATTTAAACCCAAATCATATAAAGTGAAAGATAAATATTTCAAACTCCTAAATAAACATTAATCTCTAACATTAATACCATAAACCTTAAGAAATTTTTTATAAACCAAAGTCATCAATAAAATAAAGGGGTTGACACTAAAACCAAATCAATTACAATCCAAAGATAATAACATTAAAATGAAGCATTGGTGTTAAAGCATAAGAACACAATTGGAATAAATGAACAATTTGTATTGTTACACAAAACAACATTGCAAGATGAAACAAAAAAAAGCACATCTGAATTGTAAACATTGGAATCTGAGAAAAACAAAAAGATACAAAATTTGATGACCATTCATATACAATTTTTTACATAATAACACAAATGAAAAAAATCTGTTTTGTTGACATTGAAACAGAAAAATAAAAATAAAAAAGAGATTTTAAATTAAGAAATAAATTTTTTTCTCCTTACATCGAAGAATTATACTAGGAATATGAGCTTTAAATATTTCATCACAAGCAAATTTAGTAAACACCCTCTTCCAAAACATAGCCATATTGATGACAAAAGAAACACCAATTCAAATCAACAACATATTGAATGTGTCCCTTAACCCTTTCCAACTAGTCCCTTCTTTTTTTCCTTGTAGATTATGTCTGTTGCGTATGCAACAAGTATTTCACATCTGATTTCATTTCATCTAATATGTGGCCACATTCATTAAAAAAAACAGTATGAAACCCAGGTTTTCTATCAATCCTTTTTCCGAATATACACAAGAAAATCTATTGCTTCAGTAATAGCATGAACTGATTAGGATAAATATCGGATATCATTATTTTCTATATCTTCTTTTCAATGAGAAAAGGGAAAAAATTATATTAGTAAAGACACACAAACACACACACACACACACACAGATATATATATATATATATATATATATATATATATATATATATATAAACATAATTTGAATATAAAATATCAAATAGGAATCCACTAAAAAAATAAACAGACATAAATTTAATATGACTGAAAATAAGGACAACATGATGAAAAACAGTTATAATTTAATATATTAAACAAAAAGAAAACCACGATAAATTATTTACTCATGTAATTGTTTCTAATTATTTAATCTATTAACCTGTTGTACTAACCTGTTGTACTGTACAACAACCCTCCCCATTTCTAAATTTTTAGAATAAATTTCATTTAGAAATAGGTCCCCTCTTTCTTTTTAGATAGAAATAAAAGACTTAGAAGCAATCCGATCATTTTTGAATTAGAAATAAGTGTTCATTTTTAGAAATACATATTGCATATCTTTATTAGCAAGTGTGTATAAAAAAATACAACATTGAAAATTTCTGATACAATGAAATATAAAGACTTTATTACATAAAGATATTTGAATGGAAAAAATTCTGATGTACAGTAATCGCAATCGCAAATTGGAGATATTATAAGTTGTATATTTGTTTTTCAAAAACTCTGACAAGATTGAACCAATCGCAATCGCAAATCGCAAAGGTTTTAAACTTTCATATTTGTTTCGATGCGATGTGATTGATCGCAATCATATTTCGGAAAAGTAGTATAGAATTCAGTTGTTTTATAAATCTCTGATGCGATGCGCCCCACCGCCATCGCAAATCGCAAATCGCAGTTCACAAATGCAATCTCTTTATTTGATCAATGGAGAAACTCTAATGCGATGCAATCAATAGCAATTGAATTTCGGAGAAACAAGTGATATTCACTCATGATATTATCATCTCCGATTTGATGGGCCCCACTGTAATCACAATCGAAAAATTAGCTAACATCATTTGTAACTCATTTCTTTTGAAAAGAGACGATGCGATATATATCATCGCGATCAGAAATACTTAAGCTTCAGGATTTTTTTATTATGCAGGGTTTTTTTTTTCAAATCCATTCTCAATAGCCAAAGGCGTAATGGTGAACCAAAAAAATGGAGAAACTCCAACACTAATGGTGAAACACTTCAATGACAACGATGTTGACGAATTTGATGACCAAGGACCCAAATCAGAGAGCATGGAGCTATGTAGCGGTGAGCGGCCAGAAGATCAAACTGCTTTGATTCCAAATGAAGTGAACAAAGTTTTTAATTCTCGTTAAATACTCCAGAAGACTTGGAATATGAAAATATCCATTAAGGATACAAATATGATATATTAAAATGTATGAAGAATGAATGATTTGATGCTACAAATGAGGCTTGATTATATACCTAGGGAGGTGCCTCTTCACGGAAGGTCATGTCTCATTTAGGCATTCCCCTTCAACCTAATTAATAATTAACTAATTAATCATTATTTGTATTATTTGATTCATTACATCAATCTTTCTTTACAAGAGTCATGCAAAAACATATGTGTTAGATCATAAAATCAAACATATATTCACCATGGTCATAACATGCTTACTTCAGCTATCATGACATCAATCTTTCATCAAGGGTTAGATTCACATGATAGGGGAAGAAATTACATGTGAGAACATAATTCAAAGATCATGAACACAATATCACTTCTATAAAGTTAATCCATAAAGTTAGGGCATTCATTTTTACTATATTCCATAATTACTATTCACATAAAAAACATAACCAAGGTTAATAACAGATTTAGAGTATCAATATCATACTTCTATCATGGTTAACATGATTATCATGATAAATAGGATCAATTCAGGTCATTCAATAAAACTTTACCAAAACAACAAGAGTATCAACCATTTTTCCATACATTCATCATACTTATCACAAGCATTATCAATACCATAACAATGAGGTAACCTTGTATATGAGATCCATCATGTATTATGCATGTCAAGTGTCAAGAGTATCATTAGAGTCAAGTTTATAGCCTCATTCATAGAATTAGGATCTCCAAAAATAATATATGCTATCCAAACATCAAGTTATACCACTATATCCATGATCAACAATAACTATAAAATCAAGAAGATCATCATAATCAAAATGTTTAATACTAGGTGCACCATTTCATCATAGGAAACATAAATCTACATCACTTTCATGAGTCATGGCCATTCTCTGCATACCTTAGGGCTAACATATCCATTCAATGTCACATGCCATGCATACCTTGTAGTATTCAAATACCTGTGCACCTTCACATAGGCAGCTTGTAGTTCTTGTCACCTTCTCATCAGGTGCCTCTTTACCTCTTTCCAGATATAGATTTTCTTTCCTCCATATTGAAGGATACCAAAGAGGTATCCACTTATCCCATCTCATCAAGGAGGTTATATACATCCATATACTCAAATATACATGCAATAATTATAAGCAATGATCAAAGAAATAATCATAATAATCATATCCATAAGTCTATTCAAGAGTAAATACATAAAGAAAATTCATAATTAAAGCAGTACTTATATTCAATGAGAGATGATCCTCTCCATCTTGAACCAACCTTCAAGAGACATTACTATACATATTCCACATAACAAGGTTTCCTTCAATTAACTTTATCATCAACCAGGCCTACTAGAGACTATCCCATCTAGGGCCTCTTCAAATTTATCATAAGTTCATGACAATCTTCACATATACCATGCTATAGTTTCATATATTGTATCTCAATTCTTTTCCTTAAACTAGTGTTTCTCTCAAAACCTAACCATCAAATCCTTATTCATTAATTACCTAGGGTTTCCTTCATACCCTATAATTATTTTAGGTCTCCACCATCCTCTTCTTGATTCCATCACAACTATCATGATGAGGGTGATATCCATGGATTTTCTTCAACCTAGCTTTCATTCCATGTTAATTATTCATAGGTATATATTTTTCTTTTCTTTGATAATTTCATTTCATCCTTAACACATTAAGTTCACCCAATAGAATCATAACATTATTCATATTTACATCATTATTCATCGACATATGCAACTATGTAGAAATAACAATAATATCATCATCAATGTAGTGGATCATAAAGGAAGCCGAGAAGAAAACAATGCACACATAGAGACACTAGGATTGGTCGGAGTCTAGGGAAAAACCATCTATGGGGAAAACCCTTGCAAATTATTATTCTAATAGATTGTCATCAAATGATTCAGCACAAGAGAGTACAATGATCCATATCTTCACAACATATAGAATATCCATGAAATTCATATAAACATCAAAACCCTAATTTTGATGACTAAAATTCACTATCACAGTATGTAGCCTACTACTAAACAATATTGTAACTAAGAAAAATTTGTGGGGTACTGCAATTTCATCTTAGAGTCCCACACACATGGGGGAGGAGTTGTGTGAGCATCTTTGGTAGTCCTAGACTCTCCCTAGAGAAATATGTGCATGCGTCTAACAAAACATATGCTATGTTATACCTGAAATGCCTAAACACACCCTTAATACTATTGTTCATGTGTCTAAGGCTCCTGATATGCTTCGTGGGCCACTTTGTGCATGCGTCCAGGGACCTGAATGTCGGATCTACCTTTGAGGCCCTAGATGCTACCTCAAATATTTTATGCATGTGCCCAAGGTTCCCTGAATGCACCCATGACCATTTTGTGCATATGTCCAGGGAAAAAATTTCCCAGTTCTATGCTCGCATCTGATATCTAGAAACCCTAGTTTTGTGCAAGCTTCGACCATGTAGTTTTAGACCCTTGTGCGAGCTTCCTCTATTAGACAAGTGCGATCCAAGACAAAATAGAAGAGAAGAAGAGAGATTGATAAATGTGTCCAAATGAGCTTAAGGTATCTTCTATTTATAGGCTTCCTTGAGGATCCACTTGATGTTTAGGCCGACCTATCCATTGGTACATGTGCATAGGGTCGACCTAATCCAATATACGTGAGTGGGTACATAAATTTGAAAACCAACTTCTACTTGTCCAAATGAGGTGATATTTAGGTCGAATTTGGTCCTCTTGAAAAGAGAAATTAAATGAAATCATCATGTTTGTCATTTGAGCTTTCCAAGGTGGAATTTTACCACATTTGAATAATTTTAACATGTGAAGGAAGGATAGGGTTTTTGCAGATGGTCTAACATTTTCTTATATAGGTTAGATATTCAACAAGGAAGGGAAAGAAGTTAAGTGAATGTCACAATAATCCATCCTAAAATCCTAGAGGAAGATAAAATCTTGTTAAAGGTCTAAGGAAGCCTTGAAAGGCCAGAAAAAAATCAAACGTGTAGCATTAGCTACTACAGGAGGGCCGAAAAATTTTAGACCTGTAGTAGAGGCCGAAAGTCTGCAACTGGAGGTCGAAGTTGTGCTGCTGGAAGAGATTTTATTGGGTTTGACATGGAAAAATGAAGCACATAATATGGAAGGGTAGGAATTATTCTTAGAGGGTATTGATTTTTTTCTATAGATATTCGAAATTTTCAATTGAAGAATCTATAAGAAGAGAAGAGTTTTACGTGTTTTCCTTTCAAGTGGAGAGGTTTTGGCCCTGGCTTGCAACCTATATTTTTGTTCTTGTTATTATTTTTTTTTATATTTTTTTTATGATACAAAAACATAGTAAAAACTAAAGAATCTAAATAACTAAGAAAAGGAAAAATACATCACAAGAAATTATCAATAAAAGAGAAATCACCTAATCATTTCCCTAATATATTTCTCAATAGACCATGTTTGACCATCATATTGAAACAATATTGGTGATAATGCAATGTTGGACCATGGTTGACAATGATTGACCATGATTTATTTTAGACAACATGGTTTACCATGATTGACCATTATTGATATTGTAAATCCTACAAAATAATAAACCCAAGGGAACAATATTTTACCTTAGGAATATGAACCCTTAGATTAATAGGGCCAAGGAATTGATATATAAATCCAAGGGAATAATATTAAACTGTAGGAATATGAAACCTTGGATTAATTTACCCAAGGAATTGATATTATAAACGAAGCTAATAATAAAACGAAGGGATTAATACTAAAACCCCAAGGGATTATGAACCGAAGGAAATAATATTAAAACCAAGCGATTAATATTATAAAACCAAGGTATAAAACCCTGAGATAGATATCATAAACCCTAAAACATACATGGTTTAACATCATTGAACTGCTTGATTTTAATATTGAGGCAATATTTGTCACAATGTGATGTAAGACCATTATTTACTATTCTTGACCATGATTAATTTTCATATCAAGACAATATTTATCAGAATGTGATGTTGGACCATGGTTGACCATGGTTTATTTTCATATTTATACAATATTTCTCACAATGTGACATTGTACCATGGTTGAACATGATTTATTGTGGTTGACCATGATTGAATTTATAAAACATGGTTTTCCATGGTTGACCATGGACAACAATAATTGACCATAGTTGACCATTATTTACCATGATTTATCATGGTTTACCATCATTGGTATTTTAAATCTAAATGAATAATAAACACAAGCGAGCAATTCTAAAAACCCAAGGGAATAATATTAAACTAAAGGTATATAAACACTTACATAAATATTATAAATCATTCAATAAACATGGTTGACCATGGTTGATTACCATATTGAGACAATCTTTATCACAGTCCAGCATTGGACCATGCATGGCCATAGTTTAACCCTTAGATTAATAAACTTAAGGCCATTAGATTAATAAACCAAAGGGATTGGTATTATAAACCCAAGGGAACAATAAACCCAAGGAATTAATACTAAAATCCAAAGGGATTATGAACCCAAGGGAATAATATTAAACCCAATGGATGAATATTATAAACCCAGTGTATACAAACCCTAAGATAAATATTAAAAGCCCTAAAATAAACATGTTTGGCCATGGTTTTCAACACTTGATTTTCATATTGAGACAATCCTTATCTTAATGTGATAAAGGACATTGGTTACCATCCTTGACCGTGATTGGTTTTCATATCATGACAATATTTGTCACAATGTGACGTTGGAACATGGTACACCTTGGTTGATTTTCACATTGAGACAATATTTGTCAAAACGTGATGTTGGACCACAGTTGACCATGAATAAGCATGACTTATCACGATTGATTTTATAAAACAAGGTTTACCATGTTTTACCATGGTTAACAATGATTGGCCATAGTTGATCATGTTTGAACATGATTGATCATGGTTCTCGATGATTTCTATTATAAACCCAAGGGATTAATACTAAAAACCCAAGGAATTGTAAATCCAAGGGAATAATATAAACCCAAGTTATATAAACCTTAAGATTAATGTTAAAAACCCTTAAATAAACATGATTGACAATTGTTAACCATGGTTGATTTTCATATTGATCCAATATTTGTCACAATGTGACATTTGACCATGCTTGAGCATGATTGATTGTCAAGCTTGGTTGACCATTATTTACCATCGTCAACAATAATTTATATTATAAACCTAAGAAACTAATACTAAAAACCCAAGCAATTATCAACCCAAGGGAAAATTATTTCACCTAAGGGAACAATATTAAATCGAATAAAATAATATAAACCCAATGTATATAAACCCCAACATAAATTTTACAGACCATCTAATAAACATGAATTTCCATGTTTAGCCATGGTTTATTTTCATACTAATACAATCTTTGTTACAATGTGAAGTTCAAACATGCATAACCATGGTTGAAACCTAACATTAGCAAAACAAAGAGATTGATACCATAACCGAAGGGAATAAAAAAACGATGGGATCGACACTAAAACTCCAAGGAATTATGAACCCAAGAGAACAATATTAAACGCAAGGGATTGATCTTATAAACCCAAAGATAAATATTACAAACCCTTATACAAACATGGTTGGATATGGTTTTGACATGGTGGATTTTCATATTAAGACAACCCTTGTCACAAAGTGACATTGGACCAT